>JAODAL010008116.1:0-120229 GCA_025379985.1 Phyllomedusa bahiana | reverse complement strand
TTCACGACCCCCCGGTTGGTACTGTCAGGACCCCAAAGCGTGGTCAAACATTTTTTTGTTTTCAATCCAAAAAAGCTATACTTTTGGTAAAAAGGGAAAGCTTTGTCCAATAGGGGAAATTTTTTTCCTAAAGACTCTAAAACGTTAGGGCCCCCGTCGGTCTTCATAGGATAAATTCCCAATGGTACCATGAGCTGGGAGCAAAAACAAGAGGGGGAAGGGACCTAACAATCAAAAATATAGTGTCCAAGAGAAGTAGAAGGAACTTGGGTTTTGGGGAAAAGCAAATTAATTGTGGAAAATTAAAGAATGCCTTAGCATAAGAAATAAAAATGTACTTATTTAGACAAATGGAAAAACAATAGAAAACCTCCCACGAAAAAGATTTGGGGAAATATTAGGGGACAATAAATCATTTTAGTGACCCCTGCCAAGAGGCATCAAGCCAGAACAGAGTTTTTCTCTATTAAATCATTAAAAAGGGCCCAAATATAAAATTTTCGGTACAATTTTGGGACCTAAATTTGTAAAGGGGCGAAAGGCCCGCTTTAAAACCCTTAATACCAGGCCTGAAAAGTAGTTAATGCCAGAACTTTTTTTTAGTTTTTGCCCCTTGGGTTTCAAAGTTGTAATTTTTTTTTTTTCAATGGCGTTTTAGGCCTCTTTTTTTCAGACAAGTTTATTTGGGGGAATAGTTTAGTTCACTTATAAATAATTGCAGATTTTTTTTTTTTAAAAAAAAATTTTTTTTGTTTTATTTTTACATTTTTTTAAACGTTAAAATTTCCCACGAAAAAAAGTTAATTTAATTATACAGGTTATATGGTCATGTGGATACCTAAATATGTGTAGGGTTTTTTGTGTGTAATTTATGCACAATAACTTTTTTAATAATATTTATTTTTATTTTCTTATTTATTTTTTTAATTTTTTTTTAACACTTTTTAGGGTGTTTTTTTTTTTATTTTTTTTTAAATTCCCTGAAGGGAGTACTGTTTTACATTTTTTTTTTTTTTTTTTTACAATTAGTAATGTATTAGCATATTTATATATGCTAATACATTATAATCCGTGTCAGTCTGACACAGGCAGTGTTCAGGACAGCACACAGTGCGTCCTGATCACTGGCTTGTTACACAGACAGCTCTGGGGCCATTCTAGGTCCCCAGAGCTGACTGTGCAGCCGTTCCCCGAGCTCTGTCCGGAGACCGGGTGTTCCGATCACCCGACAGAGCAGGGGAAACCCTTTGATTGCAATGCGGTAACACACCGCCGAATAAAAAGGGGTTAAAGCACCGGGATGCGGAGGCTTCCTCCACACCCCGATGCTTGCAGCACATGCTCTGGGATTGGGGCTGTGTATTACAGCCCCGATCCCAGCGCTGTTGCGGCGCCGGGCGCCGCAAACCCCAAAGTCTACAGTGACGCCAAAAGACGTCGCTGTTTACTAACGACCCGAAACGGCCCCCGTCAAAAGACGGCGCGCCGTGGGTTTAAGGGGTTTAACGGCAGGTAAGTATTACAAGTGTCAGGCCTTTGGGTTTAAGAAGCCAGTTTTTGTGGCCTATTGCTGCTGACAGTGCTTTGATTAGTATAACTGCTGATGCAGCTGATCGGTAAGTTTTTACTGAAGTAGCCAAAGAGCTGGGTGGGATGGCTACTCCTGCATTTTCCAGGCCAGGTCAGGATTTTGTTGGGCTATGTAAGCCTGGAAGTCAGTGAGCTGGGTGTGGTTGTTTGGAAGTGTGCTTTGCCCGAGCATGCAAGGCTGACACTGCAATCAGGTGCGATCTACACCATATCGCCTATTTGCATATTTAAACCTTTCTCTTGATATCATGTCTTTATAAAATTGTGTTTTTTTTAAATCTTATCATCTATGAACTATGAAATATACCCTTTGGGAAACAAAAAAGGATAAAATTAATGGCCAAAGAGAGAATTTCCCCTAAGAAA
Source organism: Phyllomedusa bahiana (assembly GCA_025379985.1). NCBI lineage: Eukaryota > Metazoa > Chordata > Amphibia > Anura > Hylidae > Phyllomedusa > Phyllomedusa bahiana. Next base: position 118,273 of record JAODAL010008116.1, on the reverse strand, counting down.
AGGGAATAGGGATTTTTTTCCCTTTTCCAATTTCCCACCCCCTTAAAGGGGGTTGTGTGGGAAAAAAAAAAAAATAAAACCCAAAAGGGATGGAAAAAAAATTAAAGATAATAGGGTGCCCACAATCCAGGGGGTTTAAACCACTTACAAAACACTGTTATTTTGTATATTATCCCCTTTTTTGGTTTCTTTCTCCTCAGGGGGCCCTAGGGGGCGGAGCTGGCAGTTGTGGGAAATTTTAATTGAAAACTACATTTCCCACAACGGGCCGCTTACCCCCAACTGAAGCTTTTAGATTTTTATATATTTATATCCCCCCCCCATTATTTTTATATATTTAAAATATCTGTGTGTGTAAAAGCAGTTGGGACGGGCCCTTTGGGAAAACCCGGGGAAATTTCCCCGGGGCGGGCCGTTTTGGGCCGGGCCCCCGGGGCCGGCTGGGATCCCCCGGCCGAAGGGGAACGGTTTCCCCCTCCCCCCCCCCTGGCTTCCCCGGTCCCCCCCCCCCGGGTCTGGGCGGGGCTAAAAGGGGCCCGGGAAATGGTCGCATCAGCGCCGGGCCCCCCTTGGGCAGGGGACTGACAGGCCCCCCCTGGGCCCCCGGGGCTGCAGGGCCCCCGGGCCCCAAACCCCAGTCATGCACCCTTTAAACGGCCCGCCGCCTCACCGCGCTTTGCAGAAACCAGCCGAGGTGAACATTGGGATCTTCTGTTTCCCGTTTTTTCAACCCCAGGGGGGCCCGGGGGGGGCCCAGGCGAGCGATTTTAAATGACGTCACCCCGGGCCGCGCTGCTCGGGGGCCCCCCGGCCTCTGCAGTGAGGGGGTTGCTCCGGGACAGGTGAAAGGACGGGCAGTGGGTGATTATTATTTTTTTTTTTTTTTTTTTTTTTAAAATACTTACTGTCCCCCCCTTTGCCTTTTAATAGCCCTGCCCGGGCTACCTATCCCCTTCCCCTTTGGCTAAAATTTCCCCTGCCCGGGCTAACCTATCCCCTGCATGGCTATATGACCCCTGCCCGGGCTACCTTACCCTGCCCTGGCTACCTATCCCCTCCGGCTATATGTTTGCCCTTCCCGGGCTCCAATACCCTGCCGGGCATATAAATTCCCTCCCTACCCCTATCCCCTGCCGGCTAAAAGATGTCCTGCCCCGGGCTCCCCTATCCCCAAGCCCTGGCTACCTTTACCCCAGCCCTGGTCCCTGTTGCAGTGCCCCGGGGCTACCTATCCCCTTCCTGGCTATATGAGCCCTCCCCTGGCTCCCTAAAAACCCGGGGGCCGGCTATATGAGGCCCTTTGCCCGGGTTTCCTTAAAACCCTCCTGGTACCTAAACCCTCCCGGCAACCTATCCCCCGGCCCTGGTTTCCTATACCCGCCCGGGCTATATAAATGCCCGGGCCCGGGTTTTTACCTTTCCCCTTCCCCTTGCTAAAATTTCCCCTCCCTGGCTCCCTATACCCTGGAATGGTACCGAACCCCGCCGGGGCTATATGATCCCCGGGCCTTTTGGCTTCCTTTATACCCTCCCCGGGCTGCCTTTTAATAGCCGGGCCCTCCCTAAAACCCTCCCCCTGGCTGCCTAAAATTTGCACTGCCAACCTAAAACACCCCCCCGGGACTGCCTTTTAATACCCCTCCCCTACCATCACCCCCCCTTGGCCCCTTCCTTTTTACCTGCCCTGCCTACCAAATATACTGTCCCTGTCTGCCTATAAGTGACCCTGTCTGCCTGTATACTGTCCCTGCCTGCCTGGATACTGGCCCTGGCTGCCTGCATACTGGCCCTGCCTGCCTATAAGTGGCACTGCCTGCCTACATACTGGCCCTGCCCATCTACATACTGGCCCTGCCAGCCTAATCGGGGGAATCTAACCTATTACAATGCCATCTGAACATTACATTTAATTTTCTAATTTTTTATATGGTCTAATATGCCTGTATTGGGGAATTGATAGGAAAAGTGCTTGTGGAAAAGCGAGAAGTCTAGTAGGATAGTATTTGGTGGTAAATTCTACAGGTCGAGTAGTGACCAATAGAAGAAGACAATGCAGTGGCTGGTACAGGACAGAGAAAGAAATGTGAAGGGAACAACAAGGGAAGACAACATGTAGGTTTGGGCAAGAAGGAAAGAAAAGGAGAAGAGAAAACAACTTGCCCATCAGAGATGAACGCCTCCTGTGGAGTCCCTGCTGGTCAGGGTCATTTTAATTCTGTATTCCTATGTGATTGTTGTATATCCTGACTGACTGGGGATGTGATTGGTGGGGTTGTAGTTTATGTTGGGTGTTTATGTGGTGTCAGTGTGGGCTTGGTCTCAGATTTTTAAAGCAAGTGCCACACCCTGACTCTGTGAAGAGGGGTTTTCTCTGCACACTGTTTTCTTTCTGCTTGTTTTAGGGGGGGCTCTCACAAAAGAGCGGTTTTGGTGGCAATTTTCAAGGCTTTTTTTGTGCAAAATTTTCAGCATTAACTGCTCTGGCCTTTCTGCACAAAACGCACCAAAAACTCTTCCGATGTGAAAGCTGCATATAGTGTAGTTTTAAATTTTAGACAGTGGCGAGGTGCGAGAACAAGGGACATTTTGGTAAGCTGAATTATTGTAGGTGGGCTGGTAGCGGGCTTAGTGCCGATGGCTAAATTTTATACCCCAGTCCCGCCACTGGTAACAGCCCTCAGGTCCTCCTTTTCTACCTCTGCAGAGCCACGCTTCAATAAACCACAAGCCTGTGTCATACTGACTGGAGCCGGGGAGCAGCATACCCCGTGATGCCATCAGCATAACCAGGAAGTAACCTCACGAGCCCTGTTCCTACTTCCTGTAGGACAGATTCTGCACATGAAGGAGCCCAGCTGCCATTTTCTTCTTCTCCTATAATGATTATCTCCTAGATAAAACGAGCAGGACTTTTCTAATTAAAATTATTTAGGAAGGTTCTTCATTATGACATGTATGGGATTATCTTTTTAGTTTTCTTTTTTTCCTGAAACCCCTTTAAAAGAGAGGCCCTGTTACATAGATTAAGCCCACCTTGTGGCAGCCAACAAGCTAGTGACAGACCTGCTATTTTTCCAGCGCTTGTGGTCCCTTAATTCTGTAAAGATGTTGTAGCTTTAGAGTATTTTATATGCTCATACCATCTGGCAGTTTTCCACATCCAGCACAGAGTCATGAAAAGAGTCCCGTTTATTTTCATTCCCCACCAACCTGCTGCTAGTCCACGCCCACCTCACATCTGATTAACTTATTAACTATTGAATATGGTAGAAATATGTGTAATAACTGTCAGATGGGTGGGGCTAGCATTGGGTAGGTGGGGCTAACCAGCAGCTCGTGAATAAACTAAAATTTGAGCATTAATACTCGAAACTCCTGCATCTTACGAATAAGGGACACAGCGCGGGAAAAAACCATGTCTGTCATTAGCTTGTTCCCCTCAGAAAGGGTGGTGTAATCATTGACATTTTCCCCTTTAAAAACTAAAAAGGTGTATGGCAGAAAGATGTTTTAATAAGGCAAAAAATGCGCAGTGAACAAAGCCGTATATATATCTGAAATGGCAAACAAAACATACCTTCGCGACCAATGACCGACCTTAAAGCTGTCTGAAAACCGATCCTGCCAGCAACATTATCATTGGCCAAAATAACTATGGTAACTGTGGGAGCTGGGAAAGGAATGGGGTTCCTCTTCTGTTAAGTACCCCAATACTACTTTCATTATCCTCAGGATCCGTATCACCCATTCATGATTTAAAAACTTTTTTTTAAAACCGCCAAAACATCAAAATGATAATGTAGATGAGCAAACTAATTTATAGTAGAGCAATATGAATCTAAAAGGAATAAAGACTGAGAAACTGTACCTTCAGCGAAGATTAATAGTCCTCCATTTCCCTGAAAACCCTATTCCGGGGTGCGTTCCCCTCCGTGAGGGCCCTCAACTATTACTTGTCCTAGACTGCCTTCTCTGCGTTCTATTACCAGCTGGACCACTGTCTGTGGTTGTTCTTGAACTTCTACATAGAGCCCTCCATCAGTGGCATTTGGACTTCGGCTGTAAATGACAAACACCCCAAAAGCATCTCCATTCATCATGATCACAACCACAGATGTGTTTGGCTGACCTATTGTTGGCTGATTCTTTAAGCTGGCAGAAATGTTTAGTAGCCTGACATCAAGCAGCGATATAATAAATCGCTCATCTAATTCTGGCAAACTGTCGGTCAGTATAGAAACTGTAATATTTGCAAACTCTTCTCCTTCCAGCATTGTGAACCACTGCCCCGTTACAGTTTTTAATCCTTCCGGCTTTGCCCTTTACTATAACAGAAACAAACACACTGGTACTGTTTTTCCTGTAAGTCCAGAACTGTGTACTGTTAGCTAGTTGATATGATGGCGCTGTTATCCAGAAACATTGAAGGTTGCCGGAGACATTGTTATAAGAAAAAGACGAGCATACTTGGTTTTTAAGACAAGCAATGGCACAGGCATAAAGGGGGTTTCTGGCTAAGGAAACATTGACTGCAGTTCTTGAAGATACCAAAGGGACTCCTGGTAATGGAGACTCGTAGTAAGACAACATGTCCTGTCCTCCTTCAACTGCTAGACCAACCACATCCATCTCAGTGGTGCTGTACAGTTACTGTAAGTGGCCAAATCGCCCTCCACTAAAGAGAAAAAAAAAAAACAGAAAATATGTAGGGTATAAATGTATGAGGTAATTTTAAATGTATAATTTATGCTTTTGAAATAGCAATACTTATCATTTAATGATTTCTAAGATTTCTGTAACATAGATAACTAAACATAATAAAACAAAAAATATCAAATTTAGAAATAGAATTAAAACTCAGAGCTTCAATTGATTGTTTCCCCTTCACTATCACTATGTGTCTGTGATATCCCCTTCTGGTTGCCTGCGGCCACACCTTTGGGGATCTAAGGAGTATCCTCCACACAGAATTTATATTCAATAGGTACTTTATAAATATGTATGGAGAAAATTTTAAAGGGGTTTCTACCCAAGGCTTTCGCGACATGACTGTTTTCTGTTTTAGCGTGCCTTCAATGGATTGTTTTTTGGTGGGGTTTTGGGGATGTATTTTTTGTGCAGAAAATGTACGCATTATTGCTGTGCCACCCCTGCACAAAAAAGGATCAAAATGCACCAAAAAATTTCCCCTGTGTAAAAGAAACCTTTAAAGCTTTTAAAATCCAGGGGGGGTCTTCCTCCCGGCAGGCAGGCTTCCCTACTGAGGAGTAGTGAATTTCAAATCCACTCCACCTTTTTTTCTTTGCGGTTTCCCCCTTTTTTGGGAGATTTCATCACCCCTCCCTCCCTTTTTTCCTCTCATCATCACCCTCATCCTTTTTTCTGTGTGAGTGGGGGAGAGAGAGGGTGTCCGCTCTGCAGACCTCCTGCAATGGTCATTTTAATGCCGGGAGATTTGGCCACCTCCCCTAAAGCTTTGTATCAAGACACCTTACCTTTTGGTGTAAAAACAGGTAAAAACACCTGAAATGAAAAAAAAAATGTGAGAAATCCCAAATTTTCCCCCCTTAATTTGGAGGAGGTGAGGGGGAGCAGAGTGAAAAAAAATGGTGTTTTAATGGAAGGACGGTGTATAGACGGTTATATGGGGGGGAGATTGAACCAAAAAACTAAACTGAGTAATAGCCCAGATCCCTACATGAGCTATCATTGGAAGGAGCATAGAAAGCCAGACACCTTTATTTTACGGACAAGCCAACACTTTTTTCTTTTATTTTACACAGCTCGAGGGAGTGCAGAAGCCAAATCACGCAAGGGGGTTGTCCTGACCGGGCTAACTAAAACGGCACCCAACCCCAACCCAAAGGGCATGGTTCGACCGGGGGTTGATTTAACTCTAGATACTTACAGTTTTTGCTTATGTTTTAAATAAATTATTTGATAATACAAACAATTGCAAAAGTGTTTTTTTTTACGCCCCTCATTTTGGTTTTTTGTAGCAAGAAAACCCCTTTAACATATTGATGGCAGAAAGCAGACAGAATGTAATCATTTAACTTCATAGCTGGATGAATTGGGCCCTGATTCAGTTAAAAATATTTCAGAAAATTATTAACAAATGTTAAACCATAGAACAAAAAGATGTTCAACGTTAGAGTGGTAAGGTTGGATTCACATGTGCAATGTTTTATGCAGTTTTAGTGCTGAATTTGGCTGAAAAATGCTTGAAAACCTGGTTGGTTTAGTTTTTAATACTGTTTTTTTAAGCCAAAGCAAGATGTTGATCCAACAGGAAAGAAAGGTATATTCTTCCTTCATACTTCCACTCATTTTTGATCTACTTCTGGTTTTGGTGCCAAAAAACTACATAAAAAACTACTACATGTGAGGTTTACAGCATTTAGTAGAACATGCCCGGAAATACCCCGGAATGGTTAAAAAATAAAAAAATTGCTCAGTTTACCCTAACCATTTTCGCGCTCATTTAGTTAGTCTACAATGGACACAATTACACATAGAAATGTATTACTTTTTTAAAAATTCTTTTTATGCAAAAATTTGCTCCCTCGGAAAGAAGATAAACTTACACCATCCAAGACAGAGCCTCCTCAAAAAGGATAAATACCCATCTTTTGGAGGAGATTTTTTTTTGGGGGGATATCATGAAAATTTTTTTTGTCTGAAAAGGGGAATTTGCATCTTTTTTTTCCATGCACCCGCCCGAAAATTTGGGAAGGTTAAAAAGACCTCCCTTTGTGGTAAAATTTGCAAAAGAACTCTTCTCCAAAGGTTCCTGAATCTTGTACACAGTTTTGTAAAATGAAATGGTTCCATAGGGATTGTCATTAGCAGGAATAATGATCTTAGCCATGCCTTCCTTTCCAATGGTTCCACCATTTGAGGCCCCAGTGAGCTGTATTTGAATAACCTAGCGCAAAAAAAATTTAATTTACCATTTTCTTTCTTGTACAAGAAACACATTTTATACATAGGCATGTTATCATTTTATGTATTACTCTTAATATATGTGCCATGCACTACCCACTCAAGTCCTGCATCAGACATAATGGTGGATATGGTTTTCCCATAGTGATACTTCAAATTAACTATATTTTTGAGACAATATAAATATAGCGTGCTAAGGACAACTTTTTCTTTTAGTATGAGCCTAAAGCAGAATGACCTTAAAGGGGTTCTCCAGTGAACCATAAAAAAGACAGGTGACTGACTTGAGCCTTCACTCATCTTCTTGTGATGTTGTCTGTGCTTATTTGTGCATTTCCAGTGCTATAACAGTACAGTAAGAGCCCTCCTGATCTGCAATGGGGCAACCCATTTTCCTATTCTAAAAAACTGTTCTTCTACCCTTAAAAAAATACAAGCCCCCGAACCTTTGTGTTTCTATAATTCAAAAAAGGGAGTATTCTCCTGCCATTTCATCCTCTCCTATTTCTTAGGTCAGTAGGAGTTTCTGTCTTTCTTCTTTGTTTATTTGCCGTGATTGCATGGCAGCTGCTCAGGATCCTTGCTTGTCAGCTGACCTGGCTGCACACCGGAGCTCCTTAGTATACTTTATAAAGCCTAGCTGAAAATGGCGGTCTGATTGCAGAATACACTGTAATGACACTGGTGGAATTTAAACAATAACAAGCAACACAGGAAAGTACACCAGCAGTCACATGAAATAGCGATATGAAGCACTTTACTCAAAAATATAAACCGCTAAATGATTTGGCAAATGGACATAGGGCGGATGAAGACAGGGGCATGGTTTGGCGGTGATTTAATGTGGGTATACTCTAGGAAAGGCAGATTAATAGCGTTATCTGTATCTAGCGAACTGACTAACTTTGCTATTCCTCAAAAGCAGACCCCACGATTACCCCTAACACAAGAACCTCTATCCCTGAGGTTGACCTTAATGTCTTTCCCTCAAAAATGACCCTAAGCTACAACTGACCCTAATACAGCAAATGGCTTTAGGACAAAGCAAGCAGGACCCAACAGAAACTACTGTAGATAAACACCAAAATGAAAAACTCCAGAAATAGGCAAGACAAGACTAAGACAAGAAACAAGATACATTAGCCTGACACAACTGAAATATAAATAGACTGCAGTCTGAAACAACATGACAATGTCAATACTTCTATACTCTGCAATCAGACCACTATTTTCAGATGAGCTTTATAGAGTATGCTAATGAGATCAGGTGTGCATCTAGGTCAGCTGACAAGCAAGGATCCTGAGTAGTTGCCATACAACCACTACACACAAACAGACAACAGAAGACAGACATAGCACACAAACACCTGTTGACCTAATAAGCAGAAAAGGACAAAATAGCAGGAGAGTTAATGCATTCGTAACAGCTTTGATATCTTTTTCCCTCCCAACCTTGGTCTCAGTGATTTACATTTTCTACCTCATATTGAAAGCCTTTGGAGGTGGGGCAAGAGGTGTGGCTTTAAAGGCTACTCTGAAAAGTCACTGCCCTTTGGTCATTTAGTCCACTGCTCAACACACAGTGTGTGGTGTGTTGTATACAAGAGTAGGTGGTATGGTATACTACTAAGGGTTAAAACAATGTTTAATAATGTTTATTAATATTTGCACTGTTTTCTGCTATTATTGCATTAAGAATGTTCTAGAAATGACCCCTATATCCCCCCTGTGTTCAGCTAATAGCCTCTGCACATGTATGTAGATTATGTATAGTCATGTTGTTTTGCAGAAACGTATCCAGCTGCAGTCACTCAAGACTTTAGCAGGAAAAGCCATAACAACACAGGGTGGGGGTAGATTAGAAGGTTATATACGCATAGGTAAACTAAGTTTATGGTCTTTTCTCCAGGAGAGCTTCTCTCTCCCCACTGGGGAGTAGTTCTCTACACTGATTTCCACCTTCAAGGTATCGTTGCTTTAATCTGCAGCTATCACAGGATTAATCCAGTATGCGATCCTGACATGGGCTGTGCTGCCTTTTTGTTCAGAAGACGGTTTTAACCTTATTTTCCCTGGCCGCATGGAACTAGGACAGGAGAGAGGTAGCTATGCAAGGGACTAGGTTTAGGAACATTATCCTGCCTTTGTCTACTGAGTATCTGTGAATGGAAGAACTGGAATTTAACTTGAAGGCTGACCACTGACATGTTTGTATTTCATCTTGCCGGGTTGAATTAAAGAGGCCTAAGATGATTTTACCACCATTAACCCTTTGTTTCCTGCCTGCTTATTCTGCACCACACATCAAGGCCATCTCACACATCATCTAAAATATGGGCAGTGGAGGGAGAGACCACCCACAGAGTGTGCCCCGGGGGAACAACAACTACCACCACCAACATCTCAAGTGGAGACCCCCTCTTCATTGGTGCCGTGACTATCTGCCTCTAGCCCTCTCCTCTACCCCTCTCTGCGCCGGTCCGCCATAAGCTCACAAAAAAATGAAAATATATTATAAAAGTGCTGAACTGTGGGAGAGATATTAAGTAGAAAATATTGGACAACCCCTTTTGCAGGCATAGTAAAAAGAAATTATAGCGTCTATTAACAATATATTTTTTTTGCAGCGAGCACAAATCTTTACATTTGTGTTGCTGATTGTTTCTGAGCAACACAATCAGTCCCTTTACTCCACAAATACACCACATCAGCTAACAACAATCAAATAAGAATTGCTCATGTAGGTCAAATCAAAAATCAAACATTAACACATTTTTATGAGATTGAAATGACTTTCTGTGGTAACATCTCTCAGATCATTATACAATATCTGAGTGTAAAATGTCACGTACACTGTATACTGTACTCTTAAGGGGGTTTTCTCACTACAACAATTAGCTTTCAACATGAAGGGACAGTTAAATGAAGGCTTTTTCTAAATACACTGATCAATAGATTTTACTTAAAGAGAACCTGTCACATAGGTTATGCCCCCTTGCTGAAGACAGCACAGGCTAGTGCCATACCTGCTGTTTCCAGTGCTGTGTCCCTTATTCTGTAAGATACAGCAGTTTCAAAGCATTTAAGAAAACTGTCTAGGTCTAAGACTTTCCTTGTTGCCCCTAGCAAACAATCAGAGCTCTCCTTTTATTTTTTTCAGACCACTATATGAAATGAAAGGGGCTCTCTGGTTGGTTGCTAGGGGCAACAAGGAAAGTCTTAGACCTAGACAGTTTTCTTAAATGAGACCCCTTAATGTTCAAATCTTGCAGTTTGCAGTCAGAAAAGAGTGCGCTTAATTCATGTGCAGATGCGAGCTCCGCCCACCAGAGGTTAAACCCGCCCATCTGCTGGTTTCTATCTATTCAAAGTAATAGGTTAATAAGTTGTGAGTTGGCGGGGCTAGCAGTGGGTGGGCAGCTCTATTACCTGAATGAATTACGCAGACTATTTTCTGGCTGCAAACTGCCTGATTTGAACATTAAGAGCGACATGTATGTACGGGGCTGCGCCAGTAGTCTGGCGTCCTTTCACCCAAAAACTGGCGTAGCTCTGTGGGCTCAATGTATGAGCAGGCACCCTGCAAAATTAGGTGCATTATAAAGCGCCCGCAGTAATTTGTAATGCTGTTTATGACTTTAGTATGGTAAAACCAGACGCATTACTGCTGGAACAGGAAAACCTATTTTCAAGTGGTTTACCTGAGCCTGAATTGTTGCTTTGTAGCCAGAAAGCACTGAATATATGACCTGCAGTAGAACAGGTTCTTAGATTCAGGCGCATTTACACTACTAATGCGTATAATAAAATTGGCCCCTTGGTGGCAAAAATCATACATGTCGCCCTAAATGCTCTGAAACTACTGCATCTTACAGAATAAGGGACACAGCACTGGAAACAGCATGTCTGTCACTAGCTTGTGCTGCCCTCAGCAAGGGGGGCATAACTTATGTAACAGGTTCTCTTTAAGTCATGGGATAACAGAAATTTCAAACTGCTTGTGACTCAGTGAAACAGTTTGGTGAGAGAACCCCTTTAATTCAATAATTACTACTGTTTTAATTGTTGCTACATGTATATTCATGAGTATGTTATATTTCCTCACCTCTTCAGCTTCGGGAACATTATCAGGCATGATTTCTAATAACAGGTTCCGGATAGTTTGCCCAGCAGCAAAACTAAGATTGCCAGATGCCACTCGGAGATCATCTGTGGCAAGCTTTCCACTGATAGTAGCGACCCACTGAACAACAACATTGCCAAGAGTGCCAGCATTCCGGATTACTGGCAGATTTACAGGAGCTGTACTGAAGTCTGGCTCATCTACAGTGACAGACGTCACCTGGAAAACTGATAGGAGGCTTATTATTTTTTGTAATAACACACTGCATTTATACTGTAATTCCTTTTCTTATCTCAATAGAGTTGAAATCTGTCAGCTCTCCTGACATCGATTTTAGTAAATACTTGTATTTTACATTAATGTACAATTCTTGATAATTATGGAGCTGTTCAGCATCTTTTTGTTCTTCGATTTTTCCTCTTGGAAATGGATGAAAAATTTGTTAACTGACCATTCCACTTGTCAACAGAATGATGAGTAATAACTTACATAAGCTACAAAACGCCTCCTTAGGCTTGGTCTACACAGCATATGACAAAACACCGTCGCAAATCCAACTAGACTACAGCACGGGCTTTTCATTGCTGTCTATGCAACACAGTGTACTGTTGGATTTTCAGAGGTTTCAAAATACTAAAACCACCTAAAATCCAACGGAAAACCTGTGCTGTATAGACATAGCCTTATTATCTTTTGTATCAGAATGAACACATTTGTCATTGTCTTTGCATCACTTTCCAGTCCAGCCTTGGGACAAACAGAGCCTCCGGCAAAGATGTGATGTGTTTTATATATCTAATGTATTGCTTCATTGTCTAGTCACAAATCTGGATTAAATATGGACATACATACTGATCACAAAAAGAGGGAGATATTGTTTTACATTCTGCTGAATTTTATTAGTAAAATAGGTTACTAAAATGGGTAGTGGTATGTTCTTGATTGGATATACCTGTGTAATAAATATCTAAATACCTGCACTGACTAACAACTCTATATTCAGAACCTTTCAAAGACTGAACTAATATGGACATGAAATATATACTTTGAAAATGTGGGGAATGGACAAGACATGTTATAGAAATTATTCTAGTATCCAATATCGCATCAATCCCTCTACATCAACTACTCACCCTACTAAACTATAGACAGGTGATGTATTACTGTGTGTTCACCAAACTATGTGAGATGAGCTGTGATCAGGGTTGCAAATGTACATTTTTACTGTACACCATTGCAAAAAACATGGACATCCAAAACTAAAAATTGGTTGTGGTTGATTATATATATATACTGTAATACAGATACTAAACTTAATGATTTAGGATTTTAGCTATTTATATAAAGACTCAAAACCTAGAAAAGGTGAAAGATGCATGATATTTTCTTACCAAAGGAGCCATAGGGATCATCCGATGCTTCAATAACTATGATTGCTTCTGTTATATCTCCTACTAAGGCTCCCCCTGTTGTCTGATTTAACAATATTACTCCAAATGACTCTTCCACTTCAGGGTTTATATCATTGATGATATATATTGGCACAGCTTTGCTGGTCTCTCCTTCAAGTAAAACCACATCTGACGAAGCAACAGTGTAATCTTCCCCTGATCAATTATAAAGATAAAATATGTATACATTCAATCGACTCATCATAAATAACTGTCTTGTTCATGCCGTTTTTTTTTTTATGTAACTTCTATGAATATAATTATGCGAAAGGGTGTGTGTGTGTGTTTGTGTGTGTTTTGATTTTTATAAGTCTACTTAAGATAAGCAAATGTATAGTCTCATATATTGTGCCTTGATGTCTCGGGCTTGTATGCTTAGTGCTTCAGGGTGTAATGGCAAACTTATTAGTTGCTGCAATCAACTTGGTTACAATTGTCACCAGTCACCCAAAATAGTTTTCCTTATAGAAAGACATTAGATAACAAAAGCAATTGTGGTTTTCCTGTATTGTTTTACTGTCACCACTGCATAGCCAAAACTAACCATAGAGCTTTAGCCTTAAAGGGGTTGTCTCACTACAAAGATTGCTTTTTATGTTAAAGATCTTGCAAAAACAGGTCACTTTGCAATATGTGTCAATTAACAGTGTCCAACCTATTCCCAGACATCCCCTCTTGTATGGGCTGCATCATATCCTCGGGTCGCTATAGCTACAGACCTGTTTGATCTCTCATGATAGGCTGCCAGCACTGGTTTCTATAGCTACAGACCTGGCTTCTACTGCAGCCTCGTAGAAGCCAGTAAACATGCCCCTGAATTCAAAATGAAACCAAGAAAACAGGACTGAGGTAAGATGAATTGATGTAGTGAGACAACCCCTTTAATGTGGGAACAGCACTCAGGGAGTGTAACTATCATGACTGCGCAATTTACACAAGTTTTAATGTCTCCATACTTGATCCTGGAGTTCAATATATTACAAATAGCATTGTTCTTATAGCTGCTATTCCTGAGGATTATTGGGGATGGAACCAAAGCGTTAGTGATTATTGAGACCTCATTTATTCAATGAAAATGTGGAGTTCCAAGAAAATCCCCACTATTCATCTTAACATTTAAAGACAATGAAGATATATGGATAAACCCATAAAATAATTGCTGAATGCAGCAATACATATATGCAGAGTCTTATTATAAGTTAACCAAATTAGGTTGGACTTACCGGCTGTAGCTGTTATTGGCACTGCTTTAAATTTCACTGAAACATCAGCAAACATGCCACCAGTTCTAGTTACATTAATTATTGGCCCAACATAGCTTTCTGCTATGCGTACATAGGTGGTAGAGAGCTGGAGAACTCCAAATGCATCATCACTGGCATTGATAATAACATGTGCAACCGAGTCCGCTCTAGTTCCAAGGCGTGGAGAATTAAAAACTGAAGAAAAGAGTGAGCAAGAAGAAGAGAGTTATCAGATGCTTATGGACCAGTCTATTCATAATAACATGATAAGCAGTTTTAGGAGATTTTTATTTTATTTTACGTCATGTCTCGTAATATATCCAGAAAATCTTTCTTGGTTAAAGTAACTTTGTGTGTACAATGACTTGAATGGATATATGCAGATCCTTTAACGTTTCAGGTCCACTGGTCCCTCAAATGCAGGTTTTCAAGGTGCTCTGTGCACTCTAGGTCGCTAAGGGTATGTACACATGGCTGATTTAGATGCTGAATTTTGAAGAAATTAAGCAGTTTTCAGACAAGGTTTTGATCAGGTTTTCGACAAGGTTTTCCAACACTGTTTTCATTCTGAAACATCCATACAAATTAATAGGGCAAAAAAAGCGCCAAAAACTGTGTCAAAAACCATGCCCAGGTTTTGGAGGTTCTGAAGCTCTCCATTAATTCCTATGGGGATTTCAGCATTAAAAATGCTTCTAGAATTGACATGACACTTAATTTTCAGTGCCCAAATAAGTGCTAAAACATGCGGAAAAACATTGTCGTGTGTGAACTATAATGCTGTTTTACATAGGAATCAATGAAAATTAACTGGGTGGCTTTTGGGGGCTTTTTTACGCTGTTTTGGGCGTGGAAACACTCCGAAAACAGTGCATAAACAGTGTCAAAATGAACTATGTGAACATAGGTCTTCTCACCACAATGATCAGCTTTAAAATGGTAGGAAAATGTAGGTAAATCAAGACTATTATCAAATATATTGCTGTTTTGATTTTCTTTTGTTCAGGAGATAAAGGAGATTTTATCTACTATTAGTATACACAAGTTTCTCTTGATTACTGACCATCTCTCTCTGCTATCTCTCTCCATATATTATTCCAATTGATAGTATTCAGACTTTTTTAGGGCAACTATAGCATGGCTAGTATTGGCGTAGAAATAAAAATCTTAATTGTGGCCTTAACTTGTGCAGTAATTTTGTAGATAACTGTTAATGGAAGCATAACCCTAGCTATGTATAGTAGGTAAAGCTATCATTCATGTATTCTATACTACATTGTGTGACTGCAAAGGTTTACCATCTGTCTTATCATCTGACTGTTTAAACATCCTCATTCCCCTTTTCATCACATCTCATTATCTCTTACATTTATTCAGTAAATACGCAAACAATCGGCATGGAAATTCACAGCAAATCCGTGCACACTTCGTTACAGATACTGACATGCTGAGCATTGAAAAAAAACAACAACAACATAATCCACTCCAGATTTTACATGCAAAAATCCATATAGATTGTCTTCAACATTTTAACTACTTGTGCATTTACCCTTATTGGTCCTAGTTTGACCAGCTACTTAATCTACATGTCCTCAATTTCTTAAAGAGCTTTACGCTAGAAGTGGGTACACCTGTTTTGCATCTTTTAAACTACAGAACAACACAAAATAATAATATATAATATATGTAATGGTATTTAGTATATAGTAAAATATAGCTTACCAGGCTGCTTTTGGATTTTTTCTACCAATGTGACATTAAATAATTCAACAAAAATGGACTCTGATCTCTCTGGGTCATTATCGTCCAAAATGGGGAGAAAGATATTAATTTCACTGACATTTGAAGTAAAGAGAACACTTCCATAGATGGGCCAGTAGTCTTTCCATTGAGTGGCTCTTGCAATATTCGGAGGGAAGAATGAAAGTGTTTCAGAGTCCAAAATAGTTTGGTAGGAAACCATGACAGATCCCATTAGGCCACTTAATCTTTTAATTGTTAATGAAATATTTAGATTTTTTTCGTCAACTTTTATGGGCCGATTAAGTTCAGAAAATATAAAAAGACCATAGGGGTCATCATTAGCAAAAACCGTAAGTGAAGCATTGGTAAAATCCCCCAGTCGTCCACTGGTAACATTAGTGATTACAATGGAGAATTCTTTATCTAATTCTGGAACATCATCAGGAGACACAAAGACTGTTATATTTGCATCCCTTTGTCCAATTTGAAAAGTTACATTTCCAGATGTGAAAGCCAAATCTCCAAATGGGTCGGATTCTATTTTCCAAAACACAAACACCAAAGACAAGGCACCGCGGTGGCGTAAAACCTAAAAAAGGCAGATACATTAGTAAAAATACATATTGGTGTTTTCCACATTTAGCTCATTAATTCATAATTAAACATCTCATTTATGACAAGGTGTAAATCTGGTCACAAAGATTTGCAGAATTCTAAACAATTTGGGTTAACTAATGCACAGTTTGCTTACATTTTTCCACCTGAGTTCACCAGCTGTGAGTATATACCAACAATCCCCCTAGATGATGTTGCCAACCCTATCTCCAAAACTGACTGCAACAGAGTGGCTAGAGATTGTTATATAGGGCTGATAAATTACAAAGGTCCTATGAAGTCTATTAATTTACCAGCCACCATAATTATGGTATAACATAGTATTGATCAGCAATGTAATGACAATGTCTACTATACATAATACCAGTCACAAGTAGAGCAGTTCATGTATCTACTATATTATTCACGTAGTCTACAGTACATGTTCTTTACAAACAGACTTGACTGACCTTATGGGAATTTAGTAAGCCACCAAGAAAATCTGGAAAGGGTTGGCACATTTAAAGGGGTTGTCTCACTACAAAGAATAGCTTTCAAAATGTAGGGAACACTAAAAGACGTTTTTCAAATATATTGCTTTGTTCATCTTTTTTTGTTAAGGAGCTACAAATGATTTTATCATCTTCTGAGGGCTCTCAGGTTTCCCAAGTGACCAACCTGTGTACTTCTTCCCCCCTGCTGTTTGTTCTATCTGATAGCAGGGAGTGACATCATCACACAGGCCAGCAGTGTGAGAACTTGTGTGTTATGTGATCTTTCAGACAAAAGACAGTAATTATTCTACTGTTTACATTAGCTCAGAAGCTTCTCAGGACCGAAGAGAAGGTAATTTATTTAATCTAGACTAAAACAGAGAAGTCTGAATACACAGAGCTCGTATGCTAATTACAGACAGTCTGACCAGGAAGTGATAGAGCAAAGCAGCATTATTTCATTCATGCATCCTATGAAACTTTGAGATGAGACAACCCCTTTAAGGAGGGAAGGTTGCAAACAAAACTACATGTAAGATATGTTTCAACCAGTTTTACGTTTATGTGACAAGGTTCAAAGAGCCAGAACAAATCAATTCAGAGATATCGTTAACTAGAAAATACATGACATGTTCCCTGGAAAGAGACACTGAGTGACAGTATAGAGATGTAAATGACAATTAATAGAGGCAGTTTTATTCCTTTGAAATGTTGGACTGAAAATTTAAATATATTTAATTTACCAAATGTTTTTCTGCACTTGCCTGAAATGAAACAGCGCTGTATCCAGATTCGGGCTCAGTTGTGTTCATGAACAATGAATCACGTCTGAACTCAAACACTCCATGAGCATCGTCAGAGTCTTCAATGATGACAATTACGTGGGAGGCAATACCCAGGCTAGCTGTTCAAGTAACAACCATAAAAGCGAAATAAGACAATGAGCATAGGACAGCAAAAACACGTCTTCTAGCTAGTTCATTATTAAAAATTATTTATGACAAGGTGTAATTGGTCACAATGATTTGAGAATTCTAAACATTTGGGTTAACTAATCAAGTTTGCTTACATTTTTCCACTGATTCACCACTGTGAGTATATACCAACAAATCCTAAGATTATATCCAACCCTATCTCCAAAACTGACTGAACAGTGCTAAGATTGTTATATAGGGCATATAAATTACAAAAGTCCTATGAAGTCTATAATTTACCACCACCATAATTAGGTATAACATAGTATTGATCAGCAATTACTGACATGTCTATTACATAAACCATTCACAAGTAAGCAGCTCTCTGTATCTACTATATTATCACGTATACTACAGTACATTTCATTTACAAACAACTGATGACTTAGGGAATTTAGTAAGGCACCAGAAAATCGAGAAAGGTTGGGCACATTTCAAGGAGCTCACTACAAAGAATGCTTCAAAAGTAGGGAACCAAGACGTTTTCAAATTATGTTGTTCACTTTTTGTTAAGGAGCTCAAATGATTTATCCCTTCTGGGCTCTCAGTTCCAAGTGACCAACCTGTTCTTCATTCCCCTGCTGTTTGTTCATTGATGCAGTGAGGACATCATACACAGGCCAGCAGTGTGAACATCTGATGTGTTATGTATCTTTCAGGACCAAAAGAAGTAATTATTATGTTTACATTAGCTCAGAGCTTCTCAGGACCGAAAGAAAGGTAATTTATTACAATCCTAGACTAAAACAGAGAAGTCTGAATACACAGAGCTCGTATGCTAATTACAGACGTCTGACCAGAGTGATAGAGCAAAGCGCATTATTTCATTCATGCATCCTATAAACTTTGAGATGAGCACCCCTAAGGAAGAGGAAGGTTGCAAACAAAACTACATTGTAAGAATGTTTCAACTTTTACGTATGTGACAAGTTTCAATGAGCCTGAACAAATCAATTCGAGATATCGTTTAACTAGAAATACATACATGTCCCTGGAAAGAGAATGGTGACAGTATAGAGATGTAAATGGTCATTAATAGACTGGCAGTTTTATTCTTTGAAATTTGGACGAAATTTAAATATATTTAGATTACCAAATGTTGTTCTGCACTTGCCTGAAATGTAACAGCTGCTGTATCAGATTACGGTGACTCAGTTTGTGTTCATAAACATGAATCACGTTGAACTCAAACACCGACACATGAGCATCGTCTGAGTCTTCAATGATGACAATTTACGTGGAGGTCAATACCAGGCAGCTGTTCAAGTAACAACCACAAGCGAAATAAACATGAGCATAGGACGCAAAACACGTTTTACTAGGTGTCATTATAAATTTTTGTAGTAGGATTACATGAATGAGTATCTTTATATTACAAAAAATGTTACGTGTTAAAATATTTCTTAAAAAATAAGTTATATACAACTTTATGGTGAATGCACAATTTAGTACGTCATTAAATTAGCTAAGTAAAATAAATAACCACCATGCAAAAAAACACAAATTCCTCATGTTATTTAGAGATTAAAATTCCTAATAAATGCACTCTCTTGACTACATCTAATCTAGATATAGATGCATAACATTTATGTGATAAAACTAATATTAAGAGTACAGCACTTGGACAGAGTGAACCAGTGGGAATGCAGGACCAAATATATGCATATATAAAGGGCCTCAAGTATGAAAACTGTCTAAGACTTTCTTTGTTGCTCGTAGCAACCAGTCAGAGCTCCTCTTTCATTTTCTCAGAGCACTATATAAAGTGAAAAGGGAACTCTGATTGGTTGCTATGGGCAATTAAAGAAAAGTCTTAGACCAAGACAGTTTTCATACATGAGGCTCAAAGTGTGCAAAAAGTTCCCCTTTAAATACCTTAATTCAGTCCAGTGAATGGATTCAAAGTACAGAGCAGAAGAAAGTCCAGCATGGATCGCACTGATGCACCAGAGTGGATCACAAGTACAAATATACAAGAAGTAATAAATACGAAGCAGTAAGTCAAACACGCATCGAGTGTCAGTGGGTGTGCAGTGATTTTTTTTGCATACTATTACTTTTTGTTCTTGCACTTTATTAATTATACATTTATTACTTATTTTATATTTGTGCTTGTGACCCACTCTGGTGCATCGGTGCGATCCATGCTGGACATTCTTGTGCTGTGTACTTCACATTCATTCACTGGACTGGATCAGGGTAATTTAAAAGGGAACTTTTTGTACACTTAGGGCAACATATCAGAAAAGAGGCGCCTCCAGTTTTAAGGTGCATTAAATCTGTGTAACGTACGCCTGAATGAACAAACCTGTCAAAAATCTGGCGTGTGTTATACCTTGCATAGTATAATTGATGTGCCTAATCTAGGCGCATAGCATAATGTAGGCACATAGCATATCATTGCCAGCATATTTGATGTGCCTACATTAGACGCATTCAAATGTGTTGTTCACCTGGTTTTAGTGTACTACAGTTAATTTAGATAGAGAATAGGACGTCAACAGTTTTTTTGGCGCAGAATACACCCAAAAAATGCTGCAGCTCTAATGGGACATATATTTGGTTCAGGTGCCTGTACGTACATGTTTTTTAATGTTGTTTCATATATTGTGTTTGTGTATTATTATATTAGACATATCAATTATCTGTAGGATTTAATTTTTCAGCATAGAATGTGTCTTCCATATCACGGACTAGTTTACTAGTACAGTTTTTCTTGGTAGCTGTTTATTAGGGTATGTTCACACGGCATCTTTGCAGCATACAGCGGCACATAATTCTAAAACGTTTAGTGCCGGCTCCTATAGAACTGCAAGAAGTGACATGTCACTTCTTTCTCCTGGTGCGCAATATGCTTCGGGGAAAACGGCAGGTAATCATAGCTCTCAATGTGAGCTATGAATTATCGTATTTGCCGGCCATACTTTGTGTTTATTGCAGAGCAAAAATGCGCTGAAACACGGCCGTGTGAACATTCCCTTACACTATCACAATAGTTTACATAAATACTGCATATTCTGTCAAGATATTGGCAATTCTGGCACTACATAGTCGCTCTAAGAGTGATCAGTAATAGAGCCAGTTGTTTCTTCAATGATCACATGTTTATCACTTGACAAGGGGTTTGGCAAGAATTTTGTGACAACATTTTTATATAATCCACTGACATTGTGCATCAAGTGCAAATGAATGGAGTATTTCATGCCCAGTTCACTTTCAGCAGAATAATTAATGTGCTGTGGATTTTATAACCTACAGCATGCAAATTATTTTCACCTCATTTTATGACAATTGGGCTAATCCTTGTGTGGCACATCCACAGCAAATTTTTGAGGGTCAATTTTGCAATTCTGCCTTGGATCCTTAGAAAAATACTTTGCAATTAAATGTGCCTATGGCTGAAACAACCTAGAAAAGGATCTAAGTCATCAAGCAACTATTGAAAAAAGTGCGCTGTGATCCAACTGCTACATAATGTATATTTTTTTTTTAAAACCAAAAGCCAATTTTTTGAAATTTGGGGGTGTAACCCAAAGGGGACTGTTGAAGGGGGCCCTTGCCCCAAGTTTTTTGGGGCATCAAAAAGTGAATTTGACCGGGTTTTTAAGTGTAGAAATTTTGCATTTCCAAATTTTGGGGTGCGATAAATGCGGAGCGAAAATTTTTTGCGCCAAAGTTTGGGGGGCGCTCTGCCCCCCCCAATTTCAAAGAAGTAGACCAAATTTATAGGTTTGATGCCAAACCTAGGCATAATATTTTAAAACAGCCAGACCAATTTAAAAGGTGGTGTGCCTGAGCCGGGACTTGTCTTATTGGCACTGGGAATGCACCGTATAATGGAACTGAAGAAAAAGGGTTTTCATACATTCTGGAGTTTTTCAAATTACAAAAAAAAAAAAACATCCAAAGAGATATGGGGGGACATGTTGAATGGGGGTGCGCCAGAAGTTGGTGTATCTTCACCCTTTAAATCAGGCGAAAACCCCCATTCGCATTAGTGAAAAGCCTCCCGAACCCCCATTATCAGGCGAATTTCCCGGGGCCCCAAGTGCCTAATTTTGGGGCGTGGGGGAGGCAACCCCGCACTAAACCGCGAAGCTATAAAATTTAAATACTTTGCTAGGGCCCATTTTAGGAAATTACAGGGGAAACCAGGGAAAACCCCACTTTAAAAGGGTTTTTTTACCTGACCGGGAAATGTTGCCCGAGCGCAAAAATGCGCCTGATTTTTTACCCGTTAGATTTTCATAAATCAGGCGATTCTGGGCTATTAAAAATTCGAAAGAAATTTGCGTTTAAATGCCAAATTTCTTTACATTCCGCCCTTTAATT
This sequence comes from Phyllomedusa bahiana, assembly GCA_025379985.1. Lineage (NCBI taxonomy): Eukaryota > Metazoa > Chordata > Amphibia > Anura > Hylidae > Phyllomedusa > Phyllomedusa bahiana. The sequence continues at coordinate 96,373 of JAODAL010008116.1, read as the reverse complement.
TTATTTTTAGTCTTTTATAAAACCCAAAATCATACTAAAAAAAAAAATAAACAAAAAAACAAATTTTTTTAATACATTATTTAAAATAGTACTAAACTCCCTTAAACTATTTAAAAAACGGGGTCTGTCACGCCAAAAATTTCAAACATGTCCCCAATGTGAAACTTATTCTTAAATATTTTAAAAACATATAAAAACCAGTGGTACCCCCGGCAATAAAACCCAAATCCATTCTGGAAAGGGGGGGGTTGTGGCTGATTATTTTTGATTGTCAAGCACTTATTTTCCATAAGAAATCATGTAATTCTATTTAATTGGTTCAGCTCCCACCAATGCCATCTGGCTGATTGTGGCCTCTAAAATACTGTCAACACATTTTAATTTTCCATTTATCCATAACAATATTAACTTCTTCACCTTTTTAATTATTTGAGTCCTTTGCTTAGAAGGGCCCTTTTAACCCCTTTTACTATTCAAATTTCCTCTTTTATGATTTAGTACGCGATATCATTGACATTTCCATTCCATTTGAAAGGTTTTTCAGACAAAGTATTCCACTTTTTTTTTGTTTGCAAAAAAAAAATAATTTTTAAATTTTAAATTTTTGGGTTTTTTCTGTTTTTTCCCCTTTTCTTCCAAATTTTAAACCTTAGAAAGTTTCTTGGTGGGCATGTACCATATTTGGGAAACTTTTTTTGCATATACCGTATTATATACATAACACAAGATTGTGAACACAGCACAAGGGGCAGGTCCCTTACGGTTTAAAATTGGGCATTCAAAGGAGCTTCACCCCTGGTTTCACCCAGAAGAGTCGTGGTCATGCGTGGCATCACATATAGATTTTAGTATGATAACTGAGAGACGTAGGATTGGTTGAGCACCGAAACAGAATTCTCTTAAAAATAATAATTGAGGATTGAAATGTTTGAGCAGTTTGAGTGTCGAGGTACCGCCATACTTTATACAAAGTTATGCAAGACATTACATTGCTTTACTCTAGTACAAAGAAAGCACTGAGACTGAACTGCTTACCCCTTTGGTGTACAGCTGGAAGAAACAGTTCCATGTCACCATCACCACTAGCAAAGGCATCGTCCCTAAAGAGTTCAGCCACTTCAGGAAGAGACACACAGGAGACACATATACATATATACACATATAAGAGATAGACAGGAGACTGAAAGCACAATTACCAGAGCAGAGGAAGAAACTTTACATTAACGGATAGGTTTCAAAAGCAAAGGAAGTGTAAGGTTACTGCAGAATAACCTTACTGAGGTCTTAAATATACCAAGACCTGTCATGCATGAAATAAGAAGATGAGGTATTGCACTACAGTTAGGAACATCACTTCGGCTTATAAAAAAAAATATCTTTACAGGGAAGTCAGGAGTTACTATAAAGAGAGTGGCCAAGTCAACTGTTATGTGACCCTATTGTTCTGACTAATCTGAAATAATGCATTTCTCTGTTATATAGGTGGAATGCATTGCCTGTTGACTTGCTGTACTACAACATAATATAGTTATGTGGGGTACTGACAAACTTTACTATAATCCCTACTTAAAGAGACCTATAATGTCAGCAAACAGGGTTTTCTGGAATTGACCCGGCAACAGAGGCAGAGAAGAACCAAGATATTCTGTCTCAGGTGGTCATGGATAAGGTTTTATTAACCAGCCCCAGAGAGGACCCATTTAATTAATGCTATGAGGCTCCCTTAGCTCTATGTATGCCACTGTGCAGTTGGCAAAGCCCAAAGCCTGGCTGGTTTAATAGAATCACAAACCTGATGTACGAAATATGATGAAAATAGACAATTTAAAAATACTTAGGCTCAGCACCTTTGACTAGTGAATACAGTATGGGGGACTTTGTCACACTTACTATTTGCATCAGCGTTCCAGAGTTCAACTTTAAAGGATTTGGCCAGTTCAGGTATAGCATTATCCTTGATGTTGACATAAATGTATTTAAATCGCTCCCCAGGCCGGAATTCTAAAAAACCTGCTGTTTCCTTAAGGTACAAGAAATTGTATACATATGAGTAAACTAGGTATCTTTTCCGGGACCATGCAAGCAGCATACATGACTCTAGTCACCTGATAGTCCTGTGGACTGAATGCCGTCATTGGCGATGTCCTATATTCAACTCTTACATGTCCCAAAAGTCCTTGAGCTCGAACCACCAGTAGCTTGACTTGTCCTGATTCCTCGTTGACTTTCACAGTGGGAACAGATTTTGCAGGAATAGTCATGTTATCGCCTGGCTTTGGAGGAGGGTCCACAGAGAACTGAAGCAGTCCTGTAAAACACATATGACGATGAGGAGGACATTGTATACAGGATATCAAGGGCTGCTTTATGTTATACCCAAGGACTTAGGATCCTAGTTTTCCTATTGAAAAGAATTTAAAGCTGATATGAATTGAATGAAAGCTCAAAAATAAGAAATGGCATTTGAGATCATGGGGGACATGTATGAAAACTGCCTAGGTGTAAGACTGTCTTTGTTGCCCATAGCAACCAATCAGAGCTCCCCTTTCATTTTTCCAGATCACTACATGATATCAATAAGGAGCTATGGGCAACAAAGAAAGTCTTACACCTACAAAGTGTTCATATATGAAGCCCTATGTGTGCAAATCTATGAAATAATGACATATGGTAATTACAGAGATGGACACAGAGAGCAGAGGAACCCTATGCAAGAACAGTATATAGGGTCCTTACACCTCAAAAGGGCAACCTTAAGAGTACCGCAACATGTCTCTGATAATCCACCATTAATAATGAGCTATGCAATTCATTTTCCAAGTTCCTTACATGCAGTTTAATAGACAACATGAGGCTGCTGAATGTCTTTAAAGCAGCAGTGGCCTTGTTATCTATTGTTTCCCTGTGCATCTGTATATCTTGCACCTATAATATGTCTGCAGTTAACTTTCACTTTTTACATTGCGGTGAGTTCAATCTTAGGCATACATGCCAACTCTCCCGCTTTTGGCGGGGGATTCCCGCTAATGGAGGTCACCCCCACCACCCCGGCAGGGTCTGCGAACCTCCCGCCGCCAACAGGCAGCGGGGGTTCTTTAAATGACCACGGCGCCAAAGTAGCGTCAGGACGCTACTCTAGCGCCGCCAAGCCGTTAATATAGGCGGGTGAAGCAGCCGCCGTGGCAGCTCACCCGCCCGGCGAGTCTCACTGTGCAGGGAGGAGGCAGGAGGGATCATTCCCCTCCTGCCTTCTACAAAAACAAACACTACAAAAAGTTGTCTACCTATCTATTAAAACTAACCTTTATTAATATTATACTAAAAATGTGCCACAAAGTATGGCCTCAAAAAATTCTTATCACCAAGCCTACCTATATAGACACGGAGCGACCGTCCCGATAAGGACGACCCCGCCACTCCCTAGCCTGATAAACTAACCACTATCTATAAATAACTAATACTACTACAGTGAACTAAGTATGTGTAACATAAACTACACACTAAACTATAAATACCTATACAAAAATATCTTGATATAATGATCCACTATTCATGTCCCAATAATGTACCTAAGAGTATCTATTCCAGATATATATTGTCCCAATTTTTAATCCTACGCGTGTCCCCCTTGTTCGAAATAAATAAGGTTCATCAGGGACTCATCGTTGGACAAAACACCCTTCATTAACAATATATTCATTCAAAGATTTTTCCAAAAGATGTAGTTTATACACTGAGGTATCATTAGATACATCACATCAAGATAAACACTAATATGGTAGTTATATCAAGATAAATACTGATATGGTAGGCATAACCAAATTGTAGCCAACATGGGAGGTATCTTATACCTAATACATCACACTATTAACTGATCTGAATGTGTACTAAAATTGCATATCATACTCACAAAACCGTACACATGTCAATGCCGCCAATGCTCGATATTCTGGATAAAACAATACAAAGTGTTTCAATTACCACGGTGTCCATAGTATCGTAATTTTTCCCCCGGGAGTAAATATAACCATATTCATAATTGACGGCAATGTCATGGAACCCAGACTCCCGAAATGTTGCATCAAACTCGGGTAAATGCTAGTGTGGTAAGCATACCCCAGTTGTAACCGATCTTATGGGTTATGTGTATATTGTCTTAGGGGGAGAGAAGATGGTAGTATGGATTATTTGGTAATTGAAATACTCTATAATTGTTTTATTTAGAATATCGAGCATCGGTGACATAGACATGTGAACGGGTTTGTGAGTATGATACGTAATAGAATATATATCCTGACCAGCGTTTAGTATCATTTATTATTGACATGACACCTCCCAGATCGGTTACAACTGGGGTATGCTTACCACACTAGCATTTACCCGAGTTTGAAGCAACATTTCGGGAGTCTGGGTTCCATGACATTGCCGTCAGGTATGAATATGGTTATATTTACTCCTGGGGGAGAAATTACGATACTATGGACACCGTGGTAATTGAAACACTTTGTATTGTTTTATCCAAAATATCGAGCATTGGCGGCATTGACATGTGAACGGTTTTGTGAGTATGATATGCAATTTTAGTACACATTCAGATCAGTTAATAGTGTGATGTATTAGGTATAAGATACCTCCCATGTTGGCTACAATGTGGTTATGCCTACCATATCAGTATTTATCTTGATATAACTACCATATTAGTGTTTATCTTGATGTGATGTATCTAATGATACCTCAGTGTATAAATTACATCTTTTGGAAAAATCTTTGAATGAATATATTGTTAATGAAGGGTGTTTTGTCCAACTATGAGTCCCTGATGAACCCTATTTATTTCGAACAAGGGGGAAATGCATAGGATTAAAAATTGGGACAATATATATCCGGAATAGATACTCTTAGGTACATTATTGGGAATAGTGCATCATTATATCAAGATATTTTTGTATAGGTATTTATAGTTTAGTGTGTAGTTTATGTTAAACATGTGGGGATACTTAGTTCACTGTAGTAGTATTAGTTATTTATAGATAGTGGTTAGTTTATCAGGCTAGGGAGTGGCAGGGTCGTCCTTATCGGGACGGTTGCTCCGCGTCTATATAGGTAGGCTTGGTGATAAGAATTTTTGAGGCCATACTTTGTGGCACATTTTTAGTATAATATTAATAAAGGTTAGTTTTAATAGATAGGTAGACAACTTTTTGTAGTTTTTGTAGATTGTTGGACGAGTTGTCACGATAGTATCAGGAAAGAGGCCTTGTTATAGGCGGACTGCCTTGGGGTTATTGTTGTTTGAATCCCTCCTGCCTTCTCCCGTGTATGTACAGCGCCGGTGTGCGCTGTACATACACCTCAGTGTCGCAGGGGGCCTGGTGAGGTAAGTAGATTTTATTATTTTATTTTTATTAGCTATGGGGGGCACTGTCTGGCTAATGGGGGCATCTACCTGACTACAAGGGGAAATACCTGGCTACAAGTAGGCACTAACGGCGTAATTGTGGCAATAAATGGCTACAACGGGCACTGCCTGGCTACAAGGGGCACTGTCTGGCTAATGCATGCCCCGTCTGGCTAATGGGGGAATCATCCGGACTACAAGGGCGTATTCCTGGCTTATGGGGGCACGGTCGGGCTAATGGGGGCATCTACTTGACTACAAGGGGAAATACCTGGCTACAAGGGGCACTGTCTGGCTAATGGGGGCATCTACCTGGCTACAAGGGGCAATACCTGGCTAATGGGGGCACTACCGGGCTAAAGGAGGCAATACCTGGCTACAAGGGGACACTACCAGGCTACAAGTGGGCAATACCTGGCTAATGGGGGCAATACCTGGCTACAAGTAGGCACTACCTGACTAATGGGGGTGATACTTGGCTACAAGGGGCACTGCCTAGCTACAAGGGGGCATCTACCTGGCTGTAAGGGGCATCTACCTGACTATAGTGGCTACTACCTGGCTATAATTGGCACTTCCTGGATAAAGGGGGCTACTACCTGGCTAGTAGGGGCAACAACCTGGTTTTCTTCCAGAGCCGTTATGCAGTTAGGTGGAGTGGGTGTGGCTTTTTCAAAGGGGTGTGGCTTGTCAACAAGATGGGCGTGACCATGCAAATTTGGCACCACCACTTCGAATCTCCTGCTTTTCCACTTTCAAAAGTTGGCAAGTATGATCTTAGGCTCAGGTTACATTGTTGTCATGGTTTTATCTGATCAATGGTAGGACCTACAAAATATGTCCTAAACTTTAATGTCCCATTGTCTTATAAGAGATCAATCAAGAGTATGTTTTTTACAAGATAAAATAGTGCAGCATGCTAATGACGACAACTAATAGAAAAGAATTAATGCATGTCTAAACATTGCTTAAAGGAGTTTTGCCACGAAGTAAAATTGACGTGGGAAGTTTGAAAATAAAATAATAAACATTTTCACCATTCATCATTATTAAAAATTCTGCACCGTTTTTGTTTTAGCTGCTCCTTTAGTGATCCATTGTGTACAGCTCGTCTCCAGGGGATACGACCAGGGCTGTGAGCTCATCAGACCTGGTCGCACATGCTCAGACATCACCTCTCTTCTCAGGTAGCTACTGAGGGTTCAAACTCTGGGTGCTGTCATTCTACCCCTGTCCTTTGGACAAGTTAGTAATAGTCAAACAGTGCAAATAAAAAAAAAAGAATCCTCAATGAGGTATGTGGATTGATAAAGAGGAAAAAAAATCAACAGGTTAAGTTCCTGCAGGGATTTGAACCGAGGACCCTTGTGCTGTAAAGCAAAAATGTTACCTCTGAGCTACAGTGTAGCTATTTACAATTCTATACATAAACAGACCTTACTTTCACTAGGGAGAGAAAAGGCATGGTGATGTCGTCCTGCAGGGTCACATGATCTGGAATACACAAACCCCCTTCTGAGCACACATAGCTGAAGAACTGGATACAGGAGGTATGAAATGAGATTGTGGCAAAACCCCTTTAAGGGTTTTTTCTTCCACCATAGACTTTGGTGGCAAATCAATAAGACATCAAAGTCAACCTCTGGGACCTTCACTTAACCTGGAAACAGGCTCCCAGAAGTGCCGTCTCAGAAAGAAAAGCCGGTCGAGCTTGTGCACAATTCTCCATTCTGTGCTATTGAAGTTCCGAGTACAGCCAAACACACTGCTCACCTGTAATCAGAACTCCGGTAGCTAAACTTTTTGTGGGCCCGTTCCCAAGATAGGTGTGGGTACCAACAGTGGGGACCAGCACCTATCAGATTTTGATGATATATTATATCAATATGCTATTAAACTCTATGGTGGAAACATCTCTTTAAAAGGTTTTGTCTACTGTCTACTACACAACCCCATCTTTTTATTGTATCATTTTCTTGAGAATTAAAAAATGAAGAAACTTCACAATAGGTCTTAATTAAATGTGTCCTATCAATTTGCTACTACAGCTATTATGCAAAGTTATGCATCTCCATAGAAAACAAAAAATATTTTAACGCCCTAGCCAGCAACAATTAACAGACCTTTCCGAACTCTCTTAAAGCACTGCAGAAATTAAGATGTTAAATATCTGAAAAAGGAGAAACTGGACATTTAACCTTACATCAACAAACATACATTTACATAAAAAGAAGTATCTTGAGATCTTGAGTATTAATTTGGATATTTAAAGTTACCAAGAACTTAGACCTTTATGTATATATTTTGTTTTATTATTTTGTGATTATCAAGACAAAACTATACATCCATTTCATCACAACACTCTATTACCATAAGGATGATCACTCGGATTAATGGTGATATCTTCTGATTTTTTATTGGGGTCAATGCTGGCTCCACTGGTAGGAGTAGATCCAGGTTTCCCATCAGCAGATACTGCATGTGTGAGAGTTACTCGAAAATGCTCCATAAGTTCTGGAATATCATCATCTAGAACATCCAGATTTAAAACCTATTACAAAAATATGCAAATTAATAAGCATATGCATTTATTAGTATGGGATCAGAAAATATACTGAATATCACTACACATGGACTGACAACAAATACAAAAAATCAGTATCCTAATTGGACAAACTCTTTAAGAACAAGCTGACAGTTATTATTAAGGGGTGTACCACTTTATAGCAACACTTCCAAAAATGTCAAAAAAAAAATGGATTTGATTGGTCGCCGCAATAATCTGTGAATTCTAAAAGACATCTATTAAGAATTTTTGGAAATAAAGATTGTTAATATTTCATGGAAATTCTGTGCGGGTATATACTTTATTGGGACTGTGATTCTGATTATACCCAGCACTGAGGGACTGTAAGTGCAAGGTGTGCCGAGCAACTTAGATTTGATAATCTGTTATGTTGTTTGACTTTGAACTGTAGATGCCCTTAAGGTTTATTCAGGTTTTTTTTTAGCTGAAGTTCGCTGCTGCTAAAGAGATGATTAATAATTGGAGAGGGGCAATCACTGCATCTGTAGGGCAAAAGTTGGTGACTGTTATGTTATTATCCCACATGGCCACTTTCTTTGCTCTCACTCGGTACATCTAATTTTGTAAAGATGCTGAACTGTTGCTGAATGTGGGATATTATATCTCGTTCACAGGCAGCATGGGCCTATAAATGAACTGATGGGTTATGGACATTTACCAATGTTTAGTTTTTCCACCATTTTCATTTTTCCATCCTTTTAATCTTAAAACCAATTATTTGTTACTGTGTCCTTCCAAAGAAAAATATGTCTAAAGGAGGCACTGATATTACTCTTTAAGGAAACATGCATACAGGAAACAACCCAAACACACCCAATTGTTTGTAAAACTGTTTCTCATGTTTATCTAAAAAAGCTGAAGAAGAACAAATAATTTGATTCCAATTAAGAAATAGACAAAGAAAAGTAAGTGACAGTAATATAAGTTTATGAAATATTGAAAAATAGAGAAAAAAAAACCACAACACATAATTGTAACCATCACATAAACAGTTCTTTGGGAGACAGGAATACATAAAACTCTTTTCTTGCTTTAAATCTGGAAAAAAAAAAAGTGTTTTCTCCCTTTACGTTGATGTGCAGCTTTCAAAGAACTATTACTGAGATGACATGTTTCAGAAATAGGAGCAAATTTTTTTTGCATTAAGAAATAAAAAGTTTAGGGCGTAGCCTAAGCCTGAGATGTATGAAAAGTATATTCGATATCTTAGAAATACTGAAAAATAAATGCAAAGATTTCTTTCAAATACTGAAAGCAAGAATGGAAAGAGTTGCAAATAGTTATATATAGTTAATATGGTCCATACGTCCATCAAGTCTAACCAACAGTAGAAAGAAGATGTGGATGAAGGGAGGGGTATATGTCATTTTAAGACATTGTTTCTCTTTATTAATCCAGAAATCTAAGCCCAAAAAATATGAATCATTCTGACCTAAAAGGAAACATTTCCTTCCTGATCCCAGGTGGCAATCGGACTTGATCAACGTTCTAAATAAAAATTCTACACATCTTCATAGGTGTTAAAGTTATTTTGTGGCAAATGATTGTCTAAGGGTATGTCTACATGGCGAGCATTTTCAGACGGTTTTTGAAGCAGATTCAGATTTTCGAAACCATCAAAAACCGATGATAAAAACATCCCCATAGACCTCAACTGAAAATCCGAGTTGGATTTAGGTCGGATTTCTAAATCACCATTTTTACAAAAAAAACTTGAAACATTTTTTCTTTCCGCCGTATTTTAGATAAAAAAAAAAACCTAAAAACATTTCTATGTTGGACAGCGCCCAAAACCCTCAGGAGATATTATATTTTCTGACAAACTCTGCGGGGAAAAAAGACAAAAAACAATATTAAAAAAACCCACATAAAAAATACTCTTGGGAAAAAACACGGTTTCCCGGATTCAAATCCGACAAAATTTTAAAGGTTCTGTAGACAAAGCGCAATCTTTTTTGGGAAACCTTCAACTTTTCCTGCTGTGATCACCCCTGAGCCAATTCGACAGTTTTCACAGTTCTTAGGAAAAAAGGGTTTTTTTGCCTTTTCTAGAAATTAAACCTTTAGCTATGACCCCCAAGTCTTTGAGGGGGTTTTTACAGAAAGGGCTATTCACAATATTTTTTTAAGAGACCATTTATATAAAAGTTTAATTCTTTTAACCTTTTCTCATAACTAAGACACCTCATGCCCTTTATCATTTTAGTTACTTGTCTCTAACTCTGTGGCATCTTTTCTATTACCTGAAGCCTTGATTTGAACTGCATATTTCAGGTGAGGCCACACCAATGCTTTATATAATAATATTTGCTGCAATAGGCAAAATGCTAAAAAAAAAAAACACAAAAAATATTATAATTATTTGCTGAGGTTTCTGTGTATTATTTGGTTTACACTTCCAACACAAGGGCCTTGGATGAGATTGCGGTCTTCCTTCAGAGAATGGAGCTACGGCTAGGTTCACATAGTATTTGGGCTTGATGGTGTACATGTCAGCAAATTCCCCTGATGTGCGCTTAATGCACTCAGACTTATTATAGAAAGGTACCAAAAGATTGTCCTTTTGGCACAGATATAGTCTATTTACATTGGGTTACTTTTTTTCCAACTGTATTGAAATGTGTGTGCTACAAAACTTTCAATGGGAGTCAGCGTCAGACTTGTGCCATTAAATCGATGTATTGTCCTGGATATATTTTTGGTGGCACTTTTGAAATGTTTAATCCAATTGCTGAATGCAATGTTAACCTAAGCTAGACTGCAGCTACTAATGACACCTGTGCCCTAACACAGCAAAATAAAAAAATGTTAAGCAGAAGAAAATAAAAATGGGGAAGCAACACTCAGAATTACCTTAGAGTGCTTTCACACGGAGAGTTTTTTGGTGCGTTATTTGCTCTGTTTTTACCGCATTTTTATACAGAAATGCTGCACAGCATTAAAAAAAGCACCAAAACGCTCCATGTGAAAGTACCATTATACTAGATATACAGTGTAACTTCACAACTGTCCAACACTTTTATTCAAAGTCTTCAATATACGAAGGTCAAAATGAGGCCACATTGCATTACTACATTTTTTTACCTGATATAATTGCATATCTAACCAGTCATTCCATGTATTTATCTGTATTTTTACCTTTGATCTCTGAGATGGTAGAAAGGTGATATTTCCACTGCTTGTAGTAAAGTCAGCTACTGTGTAATTGTTACCTCCGGTGTCTATCTGAGTAATGCTATAGAAGAGATATACAGTGTCCAGTGCTCCTCGTGTGCGTTCCACAATACATGAGATGGTCGACCCTTCTACTGAAGCCTAAAACACAAGACATTCATCATTCTAGCATCTTTATTATTACAAATGCAGCACTGTATTTCATGATTGTCTTCTTACCTGAGGAATACATGGTCCAGTAAAGCCAAACAAGCCATTGGCATTATCACTTTTTAAGATCCGTATTAAAGCTGTTGTGTTCTCCTGTGGGATCCTTGCTCCACCAAATACAGATACCAGCTTGAGAATGAAGAGTTCTTCTCCATCTTCGTCACTGTCATCCCGTGCAGACACAACAAATAACTTATGTACTTCTCCTTGTCTGTATTCCATATAGCCAGAAATTGGGTGGAGGTCATTTTTGGCTGGAGTGGCATGGAGTTCAGTCATTTCTGATTGAGAAAGTCTTTGTCCATATATTCTCACATCCTGTAGTAAACCAGTGTACCTGCTGCCTCCATTAACTCCTGCTCCAACACGCAAGGTTCCAGGACCTGGAATACAAAACTGGGCGTAACCAACATTGCTGTACTATGTATAAGTGAATTTTATTTGGGACTGTTCTTCAAAACTTTTACTTTTACAAATGACTTTAATTGTATCGTAACACAATTTCACAAAGTTGGATTTTAAACCATTTATTTACCATTTTATACAAAAAGCCCAATATAATGACCTCTAGTTGTGTTCCCACTAAAACTACTTATACTCAATTAAAACATAACATTTAATAAATCTCAATAAAATAACCATTAAAACATCCCTTATTAGGTAAAGAACAACACTCAAAGATACAAAATCTTAGCATGGGCCAAGGGCCAACTCACAATTCAATGACCATGAAGTGCTAATGAAAATTCTTCTTCCATAAGTATATTCCATGATAGTATACAATCCAGAAAAGACAAAGTAAGGGCAATATTCCAGATGGTGAAGGGATATGTGGTGTTAGTCTATGCTCTGATAGAATTTTCCCAGGCAAATGCTACCGCTGACCATATAAAACCCTACCTAACAGCGGGGTAGTCGCCCTGACAAGAGCGGCCTCACCTTAGGAGAAACCCTAAAATAAACTAAGTCTGGAAAAACAATGTATATGCCCAATAGAAAGTGGCCCCTGAAATAAACAATATATAACAAAAGTAAAAGGGTTTCTCAGGGGACACAAGAGTAGTAGTTGTACACCTAGTTGGCGATACAGGTGATACAAGTCACAGCCCATGTAAGATGACAACTAAAAGGTCAAGCTTTAGTATGGACCTTTATGGAAAATCCATGCAGCAGTCCCCACTTTTTCCGCCGGACGTTTTTTTAGACCAGCGGCGGTCCGAAAAACATAGAACATGTTCATTCTTACGCCCGGTTTTCAGGCAGAATATGAACATTTCTATGCAAAGGGGGAGGGCTTTTCTCCACAAACAGCAGAGAAAAGCCACCCCCCTGCGGCCGTGTGCACGACCACTAAACACAGCAAATACCGGTCGGATAATCCGACGGGTATTTGCTCTGTGCCATGGGGATGGTCCCTTACTCATGTGGAATAGAAATTAATTTTGAGCTTACCATTAATGATGGATTCACCTTTCAGGCTTTTCACTCCTCCAGGTACAAGGTTTCCATCAATATAAAACTCTATAAATCCATCATCTAATGTAATCATTATATGGGTCCAAGCATTTTGTTCCAAGAATTTTGAGACTCCTGCTTTAGCCACAAATGTAGTATTAGATCCAAACGTTACATAGTATAATAGGATCATGATATAAGAGTCATTCGTTTCCACTTTAACACCGTAACACATTGTTCCATTATCATTGTCCTTTGCAATGATAAATCCGTTAGTGTTTATGTTTGGTATGGTCCATGCTGAGAAAGTAAAGTTTGTCAGAGTGCCATTTAAACTATGGTAATATTGTGACTCAATCACTCCAAATGCACCTTCATTTCCAATGAAGAATAGGGCATCTGTTCCACTATGGTGGCGACGCATGTGTGGTTGTAACTGCACTGAAGATGGGAAGGAGGCAATAAGCAATAGGTCCACCATAGGAGGAAGGCCAGATTTAAAGTCTGTGGAGTAAATTTCCCAGCCAATGCGAACATCTCCAAATGTACCCTGACGTCTCCAAATGGATATGTTGGTCACATATCGCATATCATCTAATGATATGACATCTTCAGCCACCTCCTGATTCTGTGTCTCTGGTCTAATTACAAATACTCCAAATGGATCATCATTGAAAGGGATTATTACTGTGACATTTAGATTTGTTTCAGCCAGCTGACCACCTGGGCCTGGAAATCCACCTGTGTGTTGCAAGAGTAATATTTAGCAAGTACAGAAAAAAACAACAACTGAACAATGATGTTAAATGAAGCCTCCTCAATGATTATGCAGTAGTTTACTGGTTAACGTATGTGTACCAAGATAGCAGACTTAAAAGGTGATATATGACTTAAAGGGGTCATTATATTTCATGTACCCTACTAGAGAATTCTGAGTTAATAGCCATGTGGTCCTGTTTAAGATCCCAATCTCCTGGCAGAGGGGAGAAAGGTTTCACAAAGTGTCTCTCAATCTGGTGGACTTGCCCAGTCCTGCATTACAAGTTTTCAAACTAGCACAAGAATGCCCACAATGCTGAAAAATTTAAAAACCCAAAAAACAGTTAATGTAAATAACCAAAAGGGTAAATGTTGAAACATGAGACTCTGCAGCACCAAGCATTTTGCCAGTGGTCCCAAAGAGTCCTTTGCACTTTACTGCCTTCCCAAAATTTTCTAACCATAAAAGGGACCAAACCCCCGGGAGAAATGGGAAAAAAGATGCATTTCCCCCGGGGGAAACACAATATTACATAACAAAAAATATATATATAATATATAATAAATAATAATATATAGAAATTTAATATATAAATATATAATATATAAATATAAATAAATATAATAATATAATATAAAATATATATCTTGATAAAAGCTCTACTGTGAGTTAAACTTGCTGCAGGTGAATAAAGCACCGATTTTTTTCATTTTATTTTAAACCGGGTGCTGTGGATTCTTTTTTTTTTGTTATTTGTGGTTTTTGGTCAAAACCCTTCTGCTGGCACCCATTTTTTCTAACTATATACTTTTTTAAGTGCTGCATCAGTTTTTCATTTATAGTTTAAAGTTATAGTGGTTCTCCGGGACTACCCTTTTATTTGTTATAGAGTTTACAACTTAATTATATTGAACTTTGGAATTGCTACTCATTAAAAATGATTTATCTGTTCTGCTTTGAAAACAACAGAACCCCTTTGTTTTCCTCCCTCTTACTTCCGAAAACCCATGGATGTCCAATGACAAGGGTTTTGCTTCGCATCAAGGGACGTTTTATCATCACTCACATGGTGTGCTATAAACCAGGCTCATTCAGAAACATTCCCTTTTAAGGGGGTGACCGACAGAGAAAAATCTGGTGCATATAGTGACCATCATCACTATGTAAACAAAGTGCGACAAGAAGTAATGTAATGTTATGTACAGAGCTGGGGGGGAGGGTAAACAAAAACCAAGTGGACACATACAGTGAAACAAGTGTACATAGTGACTCATCAAGCAGCTGCTAGAGTATAGGCCTTCATTATTGTGCCTGTATTTACCTCTTCTGACAAGGGAAAGTCTTTTTTGTAAATTTGCTAAATAATCTTTCAAACCCGGGCAGAAGACTTGCATGTTTATTGGGTAATGGGGCATTAAAAACTTTTGAATTTTTTCCCGCAGAAATTTTAAAAAAAAAACTGCCCTGCTCTTTGTGAATATGGTGCCAGGGTAAAGCACAAGGGTTCCGCCTTGGGGCAAAGGAGCCATCATGTAATTTTTCACCACAGAAAACGGTTGGCACTGTGTAAGTATGTGGTTTTTTTCAGCCATTCCATCGGCCTTACAGGATAGACACCGTGTTTTTTGGGGTGCCTACCCCCTTCCAGACAGGTTTTTGGCAGGCCCTGGCCTATAAAAACCTGGACTACAAGTGATCGGAGGTGTGGGGTTGCTAGCTGCAGGGAAAACAGCAAGAGCTGGATAGGCTTTGGCCCCCCGAGGCTTAAACCAACCACTGATAATAGGGACATCATTTGGGGGTAGTCATGGCCCCGATGGCCGTAGGGTCTTGTTTTTTTTTTCGAATTTTTTTTGTGCCTCAAAAAGCTGGGTGAGGCCAGGTTAAAGAGAATCTTGGTGTCAGAAAGTTGGTGGTCCATACCTTTCGAGAGACGGGAATCCGCAACGAACTCCCGGGGCCCAACCAAAGGCAGCGAAAGTGAGCGGGTCTCACAAAAAAACATTTACAGTATAGGTAATAGAAGGTTTCTTTTTTGTTACAATATTAAACATCACTATATGTGCTAAATTAAACGTTTCTGAAAATGTCAAGAACCAAGTAACTACTGAGATTATTTTATGAGTTATGATATAGGTTGCTTACAATGTTAAAGATACGTACCAGAAATATTCATCAGTTTTAAAACATAGAACTCGTTGAACTCTGGAATTTGATCAGAAACAGCATGGAGAGTAATGTATTTAAAAGCATCTTGGTCATTAAACCACAGGGTGCCCCATGTTTCCACAAATTCCTCGCCTGGCGGTAAAACCGATCCATTCTGCATAATCTGCCAGTGCAGAAAAACATTGCCAAAATGTCCTCTGTCTCTCAGCACCCTAAAAAGATAACACTTTTTACTAGGATTTAAAATACATAATTACTGTAACGCAATGCATACATTGTCCATTATATTAGTAATACAAAATCAATTACAATAGCTAAAAAATAAAATCAAAGAACAAGCACCAAAATGTCTTCATCAAATTTTTCATGAGTAAACATACCCTACCACAGGCGGTAATTCAGCATTTATGATAAACCAACAAATACACAGCATTTACAATATTTTATGTAGATTATTTAAACAAACTGTAAAATAAATTAAAAATACAAAATGTAAACATCCATAATTCATCTACTAATCTGTATAGTATGAATGTGTTTTAATTGAAAATGTTCTAATTATGCATAATAAAGGAAACATATTTTATTGGACTTACTTGAACTGATTACTTCCACCTTCTTGTACAGTTTTATCAATCGGTTCAATGTAGAATATTCCATTGGGGTCATCATTAGCCTTGATGATTATTGTGGCATTTTCATTTCCACTCACAACAGTGTCACCTACGAAACATGTATTTTTAAACAATGTATAGGGTTTACAAATAAAAAAAATTGCCAAGCTAAGACTCTTCCTTCTTCCACCTGCATCAGAGGCTCTGTTTGGAGCCACCTGTCCCCTTGCTCCTCTGCTGCCTCTCTCCTCTGCCAATAGCTTCACTGGCTACCCATTACCCTGCAAATTCAGTTCAAGTTCTAGATACCTACCCTCATACAATCTCCGCTCCTCAAGGGACTTTCTTCACTGCTCTCCTGTTGTCAGCTCCTCCAAGACTTCTCCCGTGCTTCCCCCATACTCTGCCCCAATACATTAGACTCTCCTCCACTTTTGCTAGCTCAAAACAACCTGAAAACCCATCTCCTCAGGATAGCTTATAACCTATAATAACCCTGCTGCCCCTACCCCACCCCACAAACATGTCTGCCCCTCACCTCCGGTCTCTTTCCTCCTTCCTTGTAGATTATAAGCCTTCGCGAGCAGGGTCTTCTATCCTTCTCTACTAGTTGTTAGTCATTTATTGTTGCCTCTGTATTTTGTTTAACATGTTATGTATGTAAACCCCCTTGAATGTACAGCATCATGGAACTAACAGGGCTTTAAAATAAGTTATAATAATATCCCCAAGATTTTGTACAGCACATTTCTGGAAATTTGTTAACATGGGATGGACCGGTGTGAAGAGGAGACATGGCAGTACTGTCATAAGAGAACACAAATTGGTGATGAAATTACCAATTATATCTAAATCTATAATGATAGTTGTAATCACCCACTAGCACTTACCAGTACAGTTGAAAAGTCGTACATAAAAATATTCATCTGTCTCTGGAATATCATCTTCATTTGTCTTTACAGATATATTCAACATCCATTGTCCAATGTCAAACACCAATACATCTCCAAAAATGTGACTAAAATCTCTTTCCTCTGCTATAGCTGTTCCACTAACAGTTGCATAGGTGACAGAAGATACAAAATCAGCTGATCCATTTCGCATAATGGTGAGGTTTACAGCCTTGCCTTCGTCGACCCACAACACAACTGGTTCTGGAGGGAAAATAAGTGTTCTGCATTGTGAATTTATATATGGTGCAGAAAAAAAGAGATGCAAAACTAAACTAGGGGTGATCAGGTTGTGTATGTTGAGCTGGTTTCAGCATGTAGCAGTTGTTAGTTAAAAGTCTACAGTAAAATATGAGAAGGTTTACATACATAAAAAGTCATTTATCAACAGTTTTTCAGCAGTCGGACATTTAGGGACATATAATATTTGTGCCAAACTTTGCAACTTTTCTAGAGTCTCTCCATATTTAAAAACTAGCAATAAAAAGGTAAAACATACAAGAAAGGTCAAGGTTAACAAATTTCTAACTTATCACTATTAAAGACTGAAAATATTGCAAACTGTTGTACTGCTCTAGGCTTGCTCATGCATACATATACTTAATTTTCTGTCTACAGCAAAGTTGTGCTCAATTTATTAAGAAATATGGATTTGATTTTATACTAGCTTAAAAAATAGCAGGTGTAATCAATCACCCCCACAGTATTTTATTAGCATTTTGGGGGTAAATGGCCTTTTTATCCAGATGAAGCATGCTGTAGATATGGCATTTTTAGGTGTTTCCTCATAGGCTAATATAAATAGGAAAAAACAACAGATTGAAAAACATCTTGAAAAAATATCATATAAGTTTAAACTGCATGTTTTACATGTGTTTTAAAATGCAGCAAAACAAATTCTGTGTGATAGAAGTCTTAGGCAGGCCAAATTGCCCATGGGCTGAATCAAAGTCATTTGTTTATGTCTGGTTTCACATGAACACATTGCAGATGTATTTTAAGGTTCATGTGCTCTGCTGCTAGCCCATAATCTCATCATAATGAAACGCTTGTTTGACACCTTCCACTCCCTCCTAAGGCCTAAAGCTCAGGCCCCAATTACTGACCTCTGTGCTGAAGACCTGGCCACTCACTGCAAAGAGAAAATTGAAAATATCCGGCAAAATATCTCTCAGTCCCCAAGTAATACCCATACCTTCCCACACGTCCTCTGGTCTACTCTCAGCCCTTGACCCGGCGACAGAGGAAGAAATGTCCGGGCTTCTCCTGTCTGCACGCCCCACCACCTGCTCTAGTGATCCCATTCCCTCTCACCTCGTCCAGCAAATTTCTCCAGCTGTACTCGCTCACCTTACTACAAACTGTAACCTCTCTCTCTCCACTGGGATCTTTCCATCTTCCTTTAAACACACTATTAAAACCCCTTTACTAAAAAAGCCCACTCTGGACCCATCCTGTGCTGCTAATTATCGACCAGTCTCTAACCTGCCCTTCATCTCTAAACTCCTGGAACGCTTGGTCTACTCTCACCTAATCCGCTATCTCTCTACTAACTCTCTTCACGATCCTCTACAATCTGGTTTCCACACCCTACACTCCACGGAAACTGCTTTAGTTAAAGTCTCAAATGACCTCCACACTGCTAAATCTAAGGGTAACTACTCGTTGCTGCTTCTCCTGGATCTCTCTGCAGTTTTTTACACTGTTGATCACCACCTTCTCCTCAGCATGCTCAGTGCCATCGGCCTCCAGGACACAGCTCTCTCTTGGTTCTCTTCCTACCTCTCTGATCGCTCCTTCAGTGTCTCTTTTCTTGGATCTACCTCCTCTTCTCTACCTCTTGATGTTGGAGTTCCTCAGGGATCAGTTCTAGGTCCTTTCCTCTTTTCATTGTACACAGCCCCGATTGGACAAACCATCAGCAGATTTGGCTTCAAGTACCCTCTCTATGCTGATGACACCCAGTTATACACCTCCTCCCGTGACATCAGTCCTACTCTCCTACAAAACACCGTCTGTCCGCTGTCTCTGACATAATTTCCTCTCTCCATCTGAAACTAAACCTCACTAAAACTGAACTTCTTGTCTTTCCGCCATCTAGTAACCAACTTCCCTCCCCTCCCCCCTGCTATTTCTGTTTCTGTATGTGGTACCACCATTACTCCTAGGCAGCAGGCCCGCTGTCTGGGGTTATACTAGATTCTGATCTGACCTTCACCCCATATATCCAATCCCTTGCCTGCTCCTGTCACCTGCACCTGAAGAACATCTCCTGAATCTGTCCGTTACTCACTGTGGAAACAACTCAAACTCTCATTGTGGCCCTTATTCTTTCCCGTCTTGACTACTGTAACTCCAATCTGTCCTGAATGCAGCAGGCAGGCTCATCTTTCTTTCTAGCCGCTATACTAATGCCTCTACCCTGTGTCAGTCAATGTACTGGTTGCCCATTCAATACAGGATACAGTATAAACTCATCACTCTCACCCATAAAGCTCTCCACAACGCTGCACTCCCCTACATCACCTCCCTCGTCTCTGTCTATCACCCGATCCGCTCTCTCCGCTCTGCTGCTGATATCAGGTTACACTCATCAATCATCTGAACCCCCCATGCCCGTCTCCAAGATTTCACACGTGCAGCACCAATTCTCTGGAACATGCTACCGCAGGCAATCAGGCACATTCACAACCCTCATAGTTTTAAGAGGACTATGAGAACACATCTTCTCAGTCTGGCCTACCAAGATCCCTAACTGCTATCACACACATCTGACACTCCCTTCACTAGGGCAATCACAGGCACTTATCTGTATATAAATGTACTGTCAGGGTGGCAGGTTCATAAATTTTTCAAGTAAACCCCCCACCCCCACCCCTATTTATGAAACATGGCTGGACCATTGTAAACTTGGCACTTCTCACCGTTTGTTTCACCCATACACCCTGATAGATTGTAAGATCTCACAAACAGGGCCCTCACACCTTGTGTCTCATCTGTAAGTACTTTAAGGCTAGGTTCACACGGCTTAACTGCGGGGCGTAATTTCGCCCCGCAATTACGCCGTGTGGACGGGGGCGGGGCAGGAGCGGGGGGCCGGCACTTCACCGGCCCATAGACAATCACTGCTAGCGGCGCTTATACGCCGCTAGAAAGTGACATGTCAATTATCTCCCCGCCCGGCGGCTTCGCCGGGCGGGGAGAGGAGATGTAATCCATAGTTTTCTATGAGAACTGTGAATTACCGTAATGAATGGGCTGTTTTCGGCCCGTAATTGGTGCACTCCGGCGCGTAATTACGGACCGAAATACGGCCCATTGTAGCCGTGTGAACATGGCCTTAATGTGTAATGTCTGTACGTATACCCTTGAATTTGTAAAGTGCTGCGGAATATGTTGCCGCTATATAAATAA
Source organism: Phyllomedusa bahiana (assembly GCA_025379985.1). NCBI lineage: Eukaryota > Metazoa > Chordata > Amphibia > Anura > Hylidae > Phyllomedusa > Phyllomedusa bahiana. The sequence goes on along the minus strand of JAODAL010008116.1, from coordinate 75,642 downwards.
AGATTATTATTATTATCATAATAGAATCCTATAACAATTTAAAATTTGTCTATTAAAACTTTATATTAGGATTATCCTACAAACTGAAAAATAACATCTGTACGATAGCTATAAGAAACCGACCTAAGAATAAATTTTCTAGGACTGTAGGTTCAAAGGTTTTATCACATTCATTTGTTATAATTTGACTGGCACTACACCCTCTTTGTTTTGTTAGTTTTCTTTGATTTCTCCGATTTCTCAAAGTGGAAGATGTTTTGGCTTTTCTCAAACAGGGTTTTTACATGCAATACTACAACCGCAAAAATTTCAACAGGATAAAAAGTTCTTCAAGACTTCGAACTGTACAGTTAATAGTCAAAACATTTCATGGACCTACCAAGAGCTTTGTTGTTGGAAGGTCCATCACAAACAATTCTCAGCGCTAAACTGTTCAGTGTTGTCATGTCACAAGCTAGAACACTAAATAGCTAAATATTTTACCTGCAAAGAAAACGGCATCATCATTTCTATTGATTTCCAGGTTGGCTGTGGTCACATTTCCCATCCTGGCACCACCCGTAGGATTGAAAATGGTTATAGTGAATACTTCCTTTTCCTCTGGAATCTAGAAATGTTGGTAGATTTGTTGCATTTTACATAAAATACTTTTCAGAAGTAGACTATATCCAGTGAAATGATTATATTCACATATAAACAATTTAAGATGAATGAAATACAGTTGAATTGTACATTCACTTGAAATGCTTGTATAAATTTCAAAATTGTTGTGAAATGTCCGTCCAGTGTGGTGGATCTCCTTATATATGCCACAGTGCTTTTTCCTTAGTTTACTATCTGTTGAGCTGTGCCTTTATATCATTACCAGGTAACCTCTCTGGCTAACTTTCAACAATTTCCAAATCGTTGTGAAATGTCCATCCAACGTAATTTAGCTTAAACCCATGTGATGCAAATAATGGACCTAAATGTTACAAGTGCTTAACACCCCCCACAAAAAACTGGCCATATTGTTTTGAGCAACCAACCATAGTAAACAGCTACTGTAAAGTGCTGCGGAATATGTTGGCGCTATATAAATAAAGGTTATTATTATTATTACTGTCCATAGCAACTAATTATTTTATCAGAACTCTTTTTCAGTTATATAATTTTGATAAACAAGGCTTATTGTGGGACTAGAGTCCATATGGAGGTCCCCAGAGTCCATGCAGATTTTGGATCAGGATCCTCAGGCTCGCCATGTGCACCTTTTGTTTTTTTCCCACAAAAATTGATATGAAATCCATGACAAAAAGCACTCAAATTCACAATGCCCGAATCCATATAATTTGTTTCTTATACTTGCTATGGGCAAGTATTCTTAAGGGATATCTGTCAAGGTAAACATGCTTTCCAATCTGTGGGCAGCATGTTAGAGACTGTGTGCAGATTAATACATAAACAATACAAATTTGGGCGGCACTCCAAACGAGTAGTTATGAATGGGTGCTTTATCTGATGGGATTGGGTCCCAATTCAAGCAACAGTTAGCACAGAAAGTACTCCACAAGTAGATCATGCAAAAATGTGCGAATTTATTTGGCATATCTTCACTCTGTCTTTTAAGCAATATATAAAGTGACAATGAAATCATATGTTGTGACGTTTTGGTCAAACTGGGACCTTTTTTAAAACAATTGTCACACAGTGATGTGTCAGGAGAGAGGAGAATAGGGCCGTAGCCCGGAGATGTGCACAGTGCAGCGTGTAGGTCATTCGGTGTCTACACGCCGCACTGTGCACATCTCCGGGCTACGGCCCTATTCTCCTCTCTCCTGACACATCACTGTGTGACAATTGTTTTAAAAAGGTCCCAGTTTGACCAAAACGTCACAACATATGATTTCATTGTCACTTTATATATCGCTTAAAAGACACAGTTAAGATTTGCAGATTAATATATAGTTATGTAGGAAATTATTCAGTATCTCTTATAATTTATGGATTTAAATCCTTGCTTATTCTGAGGTTAGGTGTCCACTAGGTGGACTAACTCAGTGATTGACAATCTTTGTATGAATATCTTTGAATGAAGAGATAGTTGTCAATCACTGACTAGATCCCCCTACTGGACCCCTGAACACAGAATGAGCAGAGATTTCTGGCCACAAATAAGTTAAAGTGCATCAATTCTCACAACACCATGGGCGACATATATGTATCTTGGCGCCCAGATGCCATTTTTTGCGCACAATTATAGTGTAGAATGCACCTGAACTTATGAACCTGTTCGACTGTGGGTCATAGATTTAGCACTTTATAGCTCCAAAACAACAAATCAGGCTCAGGTAAACCACTTTTAAACTTGGTCTACCTGTTCCAGCAATAATGCGCCCAGTTTTGCCGTCCTCCCGTCAGAAATGTGTAGATTCATACGGTTGTGGTGTGACGCCTCCAGAACGCCCCCCTATCTCAGGCCCACTGCAAAGTGCCGCTGGCGCCCGATAATGCGCTTAATTTTGGAGTGTGTCTGATTATAAATCTAGAAAACAGGGCTACGCCAGTTTTTGGGCTGAAAGAATGCAGCACTGTACATACATATCGCCCTATGTATCAATTTACCCAGCCCTTCTAGTGCAATAACCTGCTGTCTGCAGATAGAATAACATGTTTGAGTGTACCAAACAATTGGAAGTTCACTAATGTTATTACAAAGTTAGTTCTACAAATCTAATAACGCAAAGAAAGGTAGACTAATGTTTACCTCATCTGGACTGGATGAAACAATTATTGTCTTCATAGTTTCCCCATCTTTAAACTGGAGTACGCCATGTGCTGGGTAAACGTCAGGGCTTAAATTTGGGATTACACTCCAGGTCACATTAATGGTGCCAAAGCTGCCTTGTCGCCTCATCACTTCAAATGTAGCTAGAAATAAACAGATAGTATCCACAATCAAACTCTGACACTGGTAGTTAAGTAAGGAAGAAGATGTAAGAAATGAATTGGATTGATTAAATGATTTCAGGCAGGTCTTTGTACCCAAGGGCTGTTAAACAGGCACTGACTACAATTCATGAAATTTCCACCAAGAGGAAGCTTTGTATCGTTTCTTTTTTGCTGTATTGTATCTCTTTTGTATCGTTGATATTATGCAAGAAAAAATGATCAATGTGGCCTAGGTAAGTACATGAATGCCATAATTTAACAAGTTTCCATGTGATATGGTTGAAGTATCACATGGAAGCATGAAGCAAAACCTATTCAGCTGACATGTAACATGTATTCATCTCAATCATGGTCTCTCCTGACATGCCAGTTTTAATAAATCCTTGTATGACATAATAATTCTGGAGAATCTTCTTCTATAACTCTGTGTTGTCCTGTTCCTCTATTATTCCTTCTAGAAATGTATTACTGAATCAGTCAGATGGGTGTTACTCTCCAGTTTACAAACTCTGTCAGTACTGACTGAACAATGTTAATTGGTGCAGGAAAACACATCCAGTTGGTAACACTCACTGACAGATTCAATAATGCATTTCTAGAAGGATTAACAAAGGAAGAGCACAATACAGATATATAAGAGAAGATGCTCCAGAATTGTTATTTCACAAGGAACACAAGTATTTACTAAAACAGACATGTCAGGAGATGTCACAGGTCCCCTTTAATATTTAGGTCAGAATAGTACAATACTTTGGTAATATGGTTTTATGCACAACAGCTGAATAAATATGATTTTCAAAGGGTTACATGAGTTAAAAAAAAAAACAATATAAAGCCTTACCAGTAGTCAACTGAGACGGTTTTAGGAGGCTGATAGAGTGACAAGACAATCTATCACCGCAGCCTTTGGCATTTGAATTGGTAACTTGCAGAACACAACAACTTGCTGCTACCATTACATTGCTGTCTCCTGGTGTTGCATCCACCAACTAGAGATTGTCATGAGCTGGTGTTGTGTTATGTCTTTTTGTGCAATAGCTGTCTTTTTCTTACCATTGTAAATATCATTTCCTTTGCTCTCATTTATGTTTCTCACTATTCCTGGAGAGATGAATTCAATTACTCCATGTGGGTCATCATTTTTTAAAATCGTTATATTGACTCTTATAGCCTCCCCTAGTGTGCTGGGGGAATCTCCGTAACTGCTCAGCACCACCGAGTACATCTCATCCAGCTGTAAACAGAAGAGAACAAACTGAAGATGCTATACTGTATAATCTATAGATTTTATATTTAATATTAATAGATACAAATTTTTTGTAATGCATTTTTTAAACGAGTCCATGTGCTCTATATCAAAATCTCTGCCTTCACTGCTGGTGAACAGGGAGTTGTCTGCATAGCAGCCTATATGCACAATGCATATGTTGATCTCCAAATAGTCACAGTGTCCATATAGATATGTACAGCACAAGTGTACAAAGGTACAACTTTTAAGGCAGCACCCACAATCTACAATCCTAGTGTACAAACCAAGCTTGGAGCACGTTTACATCCTTAGGGCTCCTCCCCACGGCATAGGACAAATATTTGTCCTGTTTTGCACCCGTCCCCACGGCCGCAGGGGGGACGGCTTTTCTCCGCGATGAGCGGAGAAGAGCCCTCCCCCCTCCCATTGAGAAGCACAGATTCCGTCCGGAAACCGGACGGAAGATGGTGCTTGCTCAAGGTTTTGCCGCCAGACCGCCGGCGGCACAACCGCCGGGCGGAAAACCCGTGCAGTGGGGACTGCTGCACGGGATTTCCATAGAGCACAATTGTGCTAATTATCGGACGGTATTTCAGACCGCCTGAAAAACCGCAAACCGGCCGAAAACCCTTTCCGTGGGGACATGCCCTTAGTCTGTAAGTGAAGAGGTTTATGGTGTTCCTCGGTAGGTCTTGAGAATTTTGTCTTGTAACTGACAGCTGGCATGTAGAATACAGTTTTTGTCTGACTCTTTATATTGATTATACAGAATATTTTCGATCCATCTAGTAACGTCCACTAGAAAAATATCTAATTTGGCTAAGAAAGTTTTAGTAATAAAATGATTGTCTTGATGTGATTACATCAGAGCAAGGAACTTGGATATCTATTCCTTGCGGATACATCTGGTGAAATAATGCCCCCATATATTCCTATTAAGAGAAATGCAGAAATCAGTCACTGTCGACTCCCTTTCAAAAGAATCAGTAAATCTTCTAAATATTTCTTATACAGCAGAAAGTGATAAGTTTTCCAGTACGTGTTTCAAAAAGGGGTTGGCGTGAGCGGGGGCCACGTTGATGAGTTACAACAGACAACTGACTACCTAGAAAGGATCGCAAACTGTAGCTCTACAAAAATTAGACCTACCCTAAAAGATGTTGTTCTCCCAGCAGAATGTATAACACTTAACAAGGCAGTTGTGCCATAATTCTGTCGCAATTTGTGCCAAAAATACTGTCGGACAGTTTCTAGACAGTTCTGTGCCTTGGCCGACAAAAGGAATGTGATTACAGGAAAGGGGACGTCACTTATTGGAAAGAGGGGTGGTTTAGTGTGCAACACCGTGCACCAAAACAATGCGTCACAATCTTGCCGCAGTTAGTGGCATAAAGTAAGCCAGCCTGTACAAGGTTTAAGGTTAGACTAGACAATTTTAACGTGCACAAAATTTATCAACACTATGATAGATGTGGCGCATTGTAAGATTGTCTAGTTTAAATTTACACTGTTTAAGAGTTAGACAGCACTGATAATTCTCCCCAGTGTGCTCAGGATATCTGAACTTTGTATTCAAGTTTTTCCCACAGGGTCTCTGTGCTTACATTTCTTCCACACCTGTTCATCATCTGCAAGGGCTAGTTAGTGCAGAATGCTGTATACATTTTGATTAGGCTGGCAACTGAACCATACCCATCTGATCACCTCAGAAGCCCACTTGTGACTGACAAATGGTCTTCTGTTGTAATGTTCAATAGTCCAATACAAGCCAACAGATTATTGCTTTCTGCAGTGATCAGTTATGAAAAACGAGTTTCCTCTCTACTTAGATAAAACCATATATCGTATATGCAACCGCAACAAATTACTTATTTTCTTCTTCTATACATCTGTATGTAACACATCATTATAATAGCCCAAGACGATACACAGATAATTTCATGAATACATTGTTCACACAAAACCCGCAGTACACTGAAATCAATAGACACACCTGTGCCACTGCGATTCAGAGGAACCTCCTTCATTCACAAGCATGCGCTGTGTGCTGTAACGTCCTTATACAGTATGGGCGACATGTATGAACGGGGCTGCGCCAGAATTCTGGCCTCGAAAAGCTGTAGTAGACCAGTTTTATAGATGTATGAACAGGTATACTCCAAACTTTGGCGTCAAAGACACATTTTAGGGCGCCAAGGTTTTGGGGCATTCTGGGGGGGTTTCGCACCACATTAGTAGAAGTAGGCACATTTATGATTCTTTGACACCAAATCAATTTACGTTAAAGCAATTTAGAACTGGTCTATCAGCATCAGAATTCATACATGTCGCCCTATGTGTTTGATCACATAATCTGATCATCCAATCAGAGGCTCAGAGATACTTCTGCTGTAATGGCAGATCTCTCCAAACCCAACCCTTTAGTGCCATGATCAATAACGACTCTAGCATCTAACTGATTTGACAGAGGTAGTGGGCCACTGATGGCTTTCTGTAGCATGGTTTAATAGATTGCCTGACACTGACAGATAAAAATGCTCTGTACACTATGTATACCAAAGTATTATTTAAGAAATGACACACATGTAAAAGTCCCCTAATGGGGCGAAAACAAAAGCTAAAAAGCCAGAAAGTAAATCTTATTGAAAAAACTTTTAGAGCTTAAAACAATATTTTTTTTTCTATAAAAAGCAGCTCTTATTGTAAAAAAAAAAAATATATATATATATTTACATGAAACTGATGCAATCGTGTTGATGCAGCGCAAACAATTAATTTAACACATTTTTAAAAACATATGGTGAACCATATAAAAAAAAAGAAAAAATGAATGCTGGACAGTAAAATAAAATGTGACTCTCCTGTGGATATTTGTGTTTGTTTTGGATTATTAATCTCCATGCACAGATGAAGGTTGATTTTTTAATTGGAAACTAGAATGTAAGCAGACGATTTTGTTACCTTGAACACATAAAATAAAGGTACTGTAATGTGTTATTTGCGCTGCATGGGGAATGGCATGTAACCGAAAACACAAAAAAAAGTGAAGAAATTGATATGCTTATTCTTTGAGTTAAAAAAGGAAAGTGATAAGATATATGTACCCCAAAATGGTGCCATTCGAAAATACAACCCATATGAAAAAGAAAGCCGTGGTACAGTCACACTAATGGAAAATAATAATAGAACGTTACGGGCATGTACCCACGGCACAGGTTTGCGGACGGCTTTTCAGACGGTTTGCGGTTTTGCAGACTGTCTGAAAAACCATCCGCAAACGAGCACAACAGACTCATATGGAAAACCTGTGCAGCAGTCCCCACTGCACGGGTTCTCCGCCCAGCGGCTTTTTAAACCGCCAGCCGCCCGAAAAATATTGTGCTTGCACATTCTTCCGTTCGGTTTTCGGACAGAATCTGTGCAAGTCAATGTGAAGGGGGAGGGCTTTTCTCCGCTCATCACATAGAAAAGCCGTCCCCCCCACGGCCGTGGGGATGGCACACAAACCGGACAAATACCAGTCGGATAAACCGACCGGTATTTGTCTGGTGCCGTATAAACAGGCCCTACTGCTCTTCCAATCTAACAATTAATAACCTGGGGGGAAAAAAAAAAAACTGTGCCCTCAAAGCTGAAAAAGGCCTGGATGTTTAGGGGTTAAAAGTACTGTTTCCATTAGAATGATTAGGCACACAATGAATTGTATTCAACGGGACACAATGTAATGCTGCTTCTAAAGCATTCAGCACCAGGTTCTTGGCTGGTAACAGCTGATGTCTAGTCATGGGAGGGTCCGCGAAAAGAAACAGACAAACTGTTTTATAACAGCCAAGGAAATATAATATATCCCAACCAAGACTTACTAAACAAAATCAGTATTTGGTTTGCATATTTCCTAGATAAACCTACAGTATTACAAAACATTATCAATGCCATTTCAAAGATTAAATCCTGCACTAATACGTTTGGATGCATGCTATACACTATATACTGTATTTTTCCTTTAGATATATTACATGTTCCTTCAGCTAAGCAGAATGATGATAGTATTATATGCATTTTCACATAGTTCTATTCTATACAGTCTTGTCCTTAACAACAAATACACTGCGGCTGAAATTCACATGCATCTCACATGATTCACCAGAAGCCGGCAACAAAAGAGCCGAGAGCCCCAGTCCCAGCTCTGTGCATAGCAAGCTGGTGTAATTGGCAAATGATTGGTTCTTTATGCTAAATAGGTGTCAGGAGTTTTTCACACTATTATCAATCCTCTGTGATCTGAATAGTGGTTCACAGGTTCTTAATAACTACTTAATCATGTATTGCTCCCTTTGTAGCATGTGGCAGTGTATACAACCTTTCCTTGAGCGCTGTAAGTGTTAGTTGTGGAAAAAGTTAACCTCTGAACAAAGTGTTCAGGAAAGAAGTGCAGTCAGTGAGTGGAAAAGTCTAATACCTCTGGTATCCCATCCATCCTTGTTAACAATGTAATTACAATCTCCCTTTCACCAGTCTTAAACTCCAGGAGCCCAGTGTTTCCATAGAATTCATTGCTGTCCTTCGGTTCTATGGTATAACGCAGAAACTGTTTGACAAGAAGACCCTTGGATCGAGCAATTCTAAGTTCCACAGAATCTCCCTCCTGAAAAAAGAAAAAAAATCTCTGTTTAATATGTTATCCTTTTAGCTGGATATACTGTCACTGTACATCATGAATTGATAGATTAATTTCCAAGGAGTACCCTGAATATTCTGCAATAACTCTCGCTAGAACAAAACAATGTGCAATGTGCGCTCATACATGGAGCTTCGAACAAGTCGGGATGCCCTGGCGACCAGGGCTGGGACGATGGGTAGGCAAAGGTAAGCGACCGCCCAGGGCGCCACTTCATCCCAGGCAGAAAAGGGGGTGTAGGGAGGCATGGATGAGGCTGAATTTTCCATTGGGAGGGGCATAATGTACCTTATTTGCCTAGAGCACCAGAATACCTTGTCCCAGCCCTGCTGGCACCTTTTGGGTGTACATCTTCACTGAGTCACTTGACTTCTCAACAGGATGGTAGTATGCAGTGCTTAGCAGAGCAACCTCACGGTACAAACCTGTTGGGTTACTAATTTGTTTAAAGGGGTGTTCCAGGTCCTAACAATGCTTGTTTTTCTGTCGGGGTATGAGTAAATTACACTCATACATACCTCCCGGACAGTACTGTGCAGCCACTCATAGGCTACAACGTCATGTGCACATGACCTCTGTGGCCTGTAATTGGCTGCAGCTGTCACGTGAAAGAAGTCCATTCACTGTTCAGTGAGGATGAATGGATCGGCCGCCAGGATTGAACAGGAGTGTTTAAAGAGTAAAATATGCATCTATCTTATTCATACGCCGACAGACCAATTAGCATTGTTGGGGCCTGGAATACCCCTTTAACCAATGCGGGAGTTAATTGAGGAAGAAGTATCATGTTCATGATGTACTCTCAATGGGCCACATGTCTGAACCTGCTTTAGTCTAAAACCCACTTTTTTGCCCATAGGTTACTATGGGCAAAAGAGTGTTTTAGACCTAAACAGTTTCATACATGTGGCCCAAAGTGTTATTGAGAAGATGGCACGGAAAGTGGAAACCATGGGAGCATTGGTCCTTTCCTTATTCAACAAATCAAAGAGCTGCAAAAAGGGCAAAATTGTGTCCACACTGCGTCATGGAGAAAAGAGTCGGAAAATGTCACTGGTTCCAGGCATTTGGGGAAAACATCCAACATGAAATTGCTGCTACTCTCTCCAATATGTTCAAGAACATGAAGTGCCACGTTGAAATGTGTCTGGCAGAAAATGGAGATCACGTCCAGCGTCTCATGTAATGCAATCGATAACAATACAGCACATGTAGTGTATTTCTTGGTTCAGACAGCTTCATCCTAATGGGAGTTACAACAGAATATTTGGGGCCTCTTTCTAGTGAATCTCCCTATACAAGTTACTGCTATTAAAAGGGGTCTCTGCTTTGAACAGTCCCTACATGTTCTAAAGGTCCTTTGGTAATAAGCTGGTCAGAAAGTTTCCCGCTAGTGGGAACCTAAATAATCAGCAGTAATCAGGGAATAAACTTAACACTGAGGGCCACATGTATGAAAACTGTCTAGGTTTAAAACTCACCTTGTTGCCCGTAGCAACCAATCAGAGCATCCCTCTCATTTTTCCAGAGCACTATATGAAATGAGAGGGGCGCTCTGATTGGTTGCTAGGGGCAAAAAAGTGAATTTTAGACCTAGACATTTTTCCCATAATGTGCCCCTGGTCTTTAATTTTCTTGGGTAAAAATGAAGCACTACACAGAGCCCATTCACATCAATGCGATGTCTGTTCAGTGCAGAACAGGAAATGTCCTCCACACCAATAGAAACTCTTTGTAACCACACTTCACTCTGGTCAAGAGATAAGGACCAATCCTATATTAACCAAGAATTCCTTATGTAACAAATGACACTGGGTTTTCTAAAGTGGAGAACTCCTTTAACAGTATTTTCCCAAATCAAAAATAAATGTCTTTGGGGACTTGGGCAATGCCCCAAAAGGCTTATTTTTTGGGACGGATTTCCCACCCCGTTTTTTCGCGCCTTTTTTACTCAGGGAATTTACGGGGTGAAATCCGTCCCAGTCATTACGGTAATTTTTCCACAGTTTCTTTCTTTAGAGAACTATGGATTCCTCTCCTCTCCCCGTCGCGAAATACGGCCCGGGCGGGGAGATAAGTGACATGTCAGTTATTCACGGGGGGTATACGCCCCGGGATAATGAATGTTATGTGGCCGGCGAGCTGCCGACCGCCCCCACCACCCGGGCCACACAGCGTAATTGCGGTGAAATCCCCCCCAAAATTTAAGTCGTGAATAAGCCGTGTTAACATAGCCTTAGAGTGGTTTGTAGTGCACAAATTACACACTGATTTACAGTAGTATAACAAGTATCCATGGTGCAACATATCAATACTTAAAATGGTGCCCTATGACCACTCTCCACAGTGAGTTCAGAACACAAGTGCAGTTTCATCATCACTTCAAAATAAGAACATGAATTACAAGATGAATTAAATAAATTACATACTTTGACTCTGTAAGGTCCTCTGTATAATGGGGAGAATTCAAACACACCTCCAGGGGCTCATTTTCCAGTATAGTAAGTTGACAATTGGTAAATCCAGACTTGAGGACTTGATTTTCCCCCTAACCCTTTCAGGTGTTTAGAAAAAAGAAATCAGAACAGGTTTAAAATTTAAGCTTTTGGGTATTTTTAACAATTTCAGGACCCAGCTAATGAGATAAAAAAACAGCAACAGAGTAACTTGCTATAATGCAAATCCATAGTCTGTTGTAATTGTAGTTTTCATCCCCAAAATATTAGGTCCCCTTTATTCACCATTATTGGCTTATTTTTGCACCATCGGCTTTTCGAAGTCCTATAGAAATAAATTAGGACGGGACGAGGCCTCGCTTATTCAATGCGTATACCGGCTCCCAGCTAGCTGTGAGTCGTGTGTGCATTGGATTTTACCTCATGGTAAAACCCCTTTAAGGATGCTGCTTTCCCCTTTAGAAAGCTTGCCCACTGTCTTTTTGACTTTATGTTACTCCATATGTATGTCCTGTACACGCCTCTAAAAACTATTGGCCTGGCTTCTACCCTTTGTTACTGCAATGTATCCTTATTGTCACTCTGATTCATTCTCACCTTCATTATTGTATCTCATGTCTAATTTAGGGGCCTTGGGAAAGTGCGTTTGGTGCACAAAATGGCTGTTAGTCTCTTCTGTGTGCACATCATGACCTTCGTTCATTAAAGAAGCTACATTCAAAGTTGGTGAGTGCTGTGGATGTTGTTCTTCTTGAAGCTATCTACAAAGCCTTAACTTTTCCAATGAAGACCTACGTAATCATAAGTACAGAATTTATTTCCCCTTGTCTGAATAGGGACATGGGATATTGATGTGCTGTCTGAGCTAGTGATCAGGAGAGTCTAGGCCGAGAAGTACCCGCATCTATTATCTTTTGTGGATTCATTTCTAATTGGTCTTCCCTTTTCCATATTCCCCCTCTCCAGTCTATCCTGAATCTAGCAGCCATGTCCATTTTTCTGTCCAACCATTATACCAATGCCTCTACCCTGTGTCAGTCAATGTACTGGCAGCCCATACAGTTTAGAGTTCAGTTTAAACATTAAAGGGTTTTCTCACCACAATTATTAGCTTTAAACATGTAGGCAAAGGTTAAAAAAAGACTATTAACGAATGCATTGCTGCTCTGATTTTGCTTCCTTTCAGAGCAATGGCAGTTCCTATCTCCTGCTGCATACAAAAGCTTCCCAAAGGTTACTGACCACCTCTTTGTGCACTGACAGGCTCTAGAGAACACTGACCTGGATGATGATATCACTCCATGCTGTGTCTTATCAGCAGCACAGGAGCTTGTTTATGTTCCTTACTAACAAGCTTTAACTTTTCAGAGCTTTATGGCCTTTTGCCCTGCTGTTTAGATCCTTCCATTACTAATCTCCCTCTAACAGGCTCAGATAGGAATAGCAGAGCTGATATGCTGTTTCCAAACAAATGAATGATATTTATGATGGTGGGATCACCAGTCATGTTGTCAATTTATTGCTACAGGGAAACTCCAAAGTGTCAGTACAGTAAAATGGCGGTTTAAATTTTTCTTGGTGATGAAGGGATCACAGTAATAAATAAATGTAATGCTTTAGGCTTGTGTCATGGATAATAGTTATTTTTTGCTTTAGTGCAATTGGAAATTGTTGCTGTCTACCTTACCACCTGCTTAGCGTTCATTAAATAAATTGTTGAAATTTCTTTTCATTAATGTCAGAATAGACTGTACAAAAATAATAAAGTTATCGTAATAATAATAAAAAATTAAAATGTACATTTTGACTTAAAAAAGAAAGACATAGGGTCATTTACATAACCTCCAAAATATGTTAAAGCTTGAAAAATTGCAATTCAGTTGTGTTTTCAATGTGTTTTCTTATTACATCTTAGTTCAATAGATTAAACCATACTTGCCAACTTTTTCAAGTGGAAAAGCAGGAGATTGAAGAGGACGGCAAAACATTTGCATGGGCACGCCCATCTTGTTGGTGTGCCATGCCCCTTCAAAAAGCCACACCCACTCCACCTAACTGCATAACAGCTTTGGAAGAAAGCTAGGTAGATGCACCCTCTAGCCTGGTAGTGCCCTTATAGCCAGGTAGTAGTCCCCTATAACCAGGTAGTGCCCATTACAGTCAGGTAGATGCCCCCTTGTAGCCAAGTAGATGCTCCCTTGTAGCCAGGTAGATGCCCCCTTTAGTAGCCAGGTAGAGCCCCCTTTGTAGCCAGATAGATGCCCCCTTTGTAGCCAGATAGATGCCCCCTTTGTAGCCAGGTAGAGCCCCCCTATAGCTAATAAAAATAAAATAATAAAAGCCACTTACCTCCCCAGGCTCCCTGCAGCAAGGCACGGTCCGGACATCTCCTGGCCGACCGACTCAGTGTCGCAGGGGGAGTGAGTGCAGCCGCACGTCACACCCCCTGCAACGCTGATCTGTATGTAAAGCGCACAACGGCGCTGTACATATAGGGGGAGATGTACAGGGGGAACGACCCCTCCTGCCTACTCTCTGCACAGTGAGACTCGCCGGGCGGGTGAGCAGCCGTGGCGGCCCCTTCATCCGCCGTCCTGACACTACTGTGGTGCCGCGGCCATTCAAAGAACCCCCACTGCCTGTTGGCGGCGGGAGGTTCACCAACTCTGCCGAGGTGGCGGGGGGTGACCCCTATTAGCGGTACCCCCGTGCCAAAAACGGGAGAATTGGCATGTATGGATTAAACTGTAAGGGCCACATGTATGAAAACTGTCTAGGTCTAAAATTCACTTTGTTGCCCACAGCAACCAATCAGAGCTCCCCTCTCATTTTTCCAGAGCACTATATGAAATGAAAGAGGCGCACTGATTGGTTTCTATGGGCAGCAAAGTGAGTTTTAGACCTATACAGTTTTCATACATGTGGCCCTAAATGCTCATCCAGTTCTTTGATTCTTTAGATAACTGAAGACCTAGTACTGGGATCCCTACTTATGAAATATTTATATTTTTTGGATATTCCCTAAATGTCTCAAAAAGCAAAAACGTCTTTAAATATTTTCCTGTTAAGATAAATCATACATCTACGCTTACAATGGCCTTCCATGGAATTAAATTAAAGTGGCATAACCAGGGCCGGCGTGCAGGGGGTACGGTCGGTACTCCTGTACGGGGCCCGGAGAAATAAGAGGGCCCGCTTCAAGCAGGCCCCCTTATTTCAAATAGCTCAGTAGAGCGTGGCGCAGCCGAGCACTGTGCTCTACGGGCCCAATGGTGGCCGGTGAGTGTCAGCACCGTGCTGTGAGGGGGCCCGTGCTCCTGGCACAGCTGCGCTCCGCCTCCGCTTCGGCGCTTCCTATAGTTAAAATATTGTAGCTGGTGCCGGCGGGGCGGAGCCATGCTGGGAGGGGGCCCGCGCTCCCGGCACAGTCAGCTGCGCTCCATTCAGAAATCTTCTACTTACATAATCCCTGCACACTGTAACTGGAGCCGGCCTTCCTCCTCGGTCTGTGGGCGGGATGTGAATAATTTGAATCCGCAAGGCCCCGCATCCTGCTGCTAGGCACACAGCAGCGGCGGCAGAGACAGAGGAGGAGGGCTCGGCTCCGGCTACAGCGCGCAGGGATCATGTAAGTAGAAGATTTCTGAACGGAGCGCAGCTATGCCAGGAGCCGGGACCTCCTCTCAGCAGCGTTTTTCGCGCCCGTCCAGGCCAGCCATTACTGTGGGGGGGGGGGGCCCCCCCCTCTCGCCCACCCAGGCCAGCCATAACTGTGTGGGCCCCTCTTCGCCCACCCATAACTGTGGGGGTCCACCTTCTCCCCCGGGCTGTGTGTGTGGTGGGGGGCCCCCTTTCTCTCCCCGGCTGTGTGTGTGGTGGGGGGCCCCCTTTCTCTCCCCGGCTGTGTGTGTGGTGGTGGGCCTCCTTCTCCCCCCGGCTGTGTGTGTGGTGGGGGGCCTCCTTCTCCCCCCGGCTGTGTGTGTGGTGGGGGGCCCAGCACAGTCGGGGAGAGAAGGGGGGGCTCTCATGCACCCACACAGCCGGGGGGAGAAGGGGGTCCCCATCACACACACAGCCAGAGGGAGAAGGGGGCTCTCTCATGCACCCACACAGCCGGGGGGAGAAGGGGGCCCCCCACCACACACACAGCCGGGGGGAGAAGGGGGTCCCCCCACCACACACACAGCCGGGGGGAGAAGGGGGCTCTCTCATGCTCCCACACAGCCAGGGGGGAGGAGGGGTGCCCCCCACACACATGGCACTCAGCTGTGCTTGAAAGGGCCCTCTCTTCCCCCCTGGCCATGTGGGTGCTTGAGAGGGCCCCCCCCTGGCCGTGTGGGTGCTTGAAAGGGCCCTCTCTTCCCCCCTGGCCATGTGAGTGCTTGAGAGGGCCCCCTACCCCTGGCCGTGTGGGTGCTTGGGAGGGTCCTCTCCTTCCCCCTGGCTGTATGACCCCAGAAACGATTTTTTCTTTTTCTGGGGTGGCGACTGGTTGTGGGGTGGGGGATGGGTGGGGCTCTGTCAGAACGGCTTGGGATGGGAGGGTATCGGAGTGGGGGCTTGGGTCGGCCTGGGGGCGGAGCCGGGGACAAAGTGGGGGGGGGGGGGGCCCAGACGCTCCAGCTGATGGCGGTCCTGGGCATACCATCAGTGAATGTCAATCTGTTCAAAGACTCTTAGCCAATATGAGAAGCTTAAAATCTATGTAATGCACTCCAGCTATACTGTTGGGTACATTGCTAGTGAAAAACCCCTGTAACACCTAAGGGAAATAAATTCAAGAACCCACAGAGATCACGTAATATGCTACTTCCCTGTAAACCAGAGTTCAGCTGAGAATGTTATAGCTATACATGCACATTTGGCTTTATTGATATGTCTGACATATGCACCTAAGGCGACATGTATGATCTAGGCGCATAGAGGCCAGTTCTAAGTAGCTTTAAAGCAGTGTAGAATTTGGCAGAATGTATGAACCTGTTCTACTGTGGGTTATAGATGTAGCGCTTTCTAGTTCCACTACGACAACTCAGGCTCAGGTAAACCACTTGTAACTTGGTCTGCCTGTTCCAGCAGTAATGTGCCTAGTTTTGCCATTCCCCAGTCAAAAATGTGTAGAATCATACGGTTGTGGTGTGACACGCCCCGTAACGCCCCCACATTGTTGGCGCATTACAAAATGCCACGGGGGCCACAAAATGTGGCTACTTTTGTAGTGCGCCTGCTCATACATCTAGAGAACAGGGCTGCGCCAGTTTTTGGGCTGAAAGGACACCAGAATACTGGCGCAGCCCCATACATACATGTCGCCCCTAATGTTTACATGGGGCCCTATGCACTCAGTGTATGCCAAATAGAGTGTTGTCTTGGCATATGGTGGGACAGTATACTTTGGAAAATCTTTTTCTTACTGTACAGCATAAGAAAGTGAAGTATGTTCTGCTTTGGTATCCTGCTCCCTTAACACTCTATAGTATATCCCCAGAAACAGCAGCATGAAGGGCTTATTTTGGCACGCATTTTGCCACGTATTGCGCATTATATGCTGTGAAATTCGTGCCGCAATTACGGTAATCCATAGCTCTCACAGAGAGCTAGGGGTTACGTGTCGTCCCACCGCACGTACAATACGATTTGATTGTACGCCGGGGGAGAAAAGTGACATGTCAATTGTTAGCGGCGAATATGCGCCGGTTACAATGGATGTCTATGGGGCCGGCGCCCGCCCCCCCCCCTCCCAGCCCACCCCGCGCTCCAAAACACCCGGCATATTGCGGCACGTACTATACGCGACGCAATACACCGTGTGAACATACCCTAACACTTACAACAGCTTACAATAGCCTTTCTGTTATCTTTTCTGTCACCCTCCAACTGTCCAGCCATTTCCCCCTCCATTCTCCATAAATCACTATGGGTAGCTGTAGCCTGATACTTCAGGGAGCTTTTTTGTCCCAAAATGGATTTTTGCAGTTTTATTTAGATTTAATGATGACTTTAGAAGGAAGGAGAAAGGAGGCAGTGAATCATGTAAATTTACAAAGAGGCATTTTTCTCCAATAAGATATGTTACAAAGTTTTGCAAATGCATAAAAATCATTGATTAATGCAGTTTGTTGAAAAGCCATTACTGTACTTTTTATCGCTGTTGACAGGATTGTAGTGAACATCAACTCATTATAGTAAAATCAAGACAAACAAACAAAAATTCCATATATTTAACAGAATCAGAATACCACTGCATTTCCACACATCACATAACCACAATAATTGTCATGCACAAAGCTGAATGTTATCTGTAACTTATAGTACAAGCGGTTACTGATAGTTCACCACTTAAAATGAGATCAGAGATTTTTTTAAATGCATTATTCACACAGGTCACACACATATAACACTTACCCAAAGTAAACCACAAATCTTTCTGTCTCTACCCTGGCAAAACAGGAAGGGATCAAGAAGGAAAAGAAGGGAATGAAAGAACTGCCAAAACCTCAATAAGACAGAATAAGAAGAAAAAGGCACTTTTATTCCTTGAGCACACATAACACTGCTGACTTTAGGGGTTCTATTTGTTGGGTGCTGCCCTGTTTACAAAGCCTAGAAAGAGAATTTGTCAGCGCTCTCTAATGAGAGACGACCCTACGACCAAACAGCATGTCAGAAGCTGTTTAATACATCCCTTGCCAGCCCTTCTCCGCCGGATTGCTGCCAAGCTACTGACCATGGCTGCTGAACAAACTCAGCTTGCCTTTATCCGTAGGGAAGTGAAGTGTTTATTTTTGCTTAATGTTGTTTAACCATGAATAATGTTTATACAGCCGTTACTTTAATGAAAATATCCTCTCCACACATAGCAGTATAGATATGTTAAAGCAAAGTTAAAAGTAGGTAACAATATACTACTGTCATTGATGAAACTTAGCAATTGCTTCAAAAAATAGGGCCAAAATACTGGCTATTCATTAAAAGTGTTAATCCTTTTCTGGCTAAAGTCACCCTCTTGGTCAACTGTGGATGGACTACAATGTTGCCTTCAGTAGCAAATTTGGGTAAAATGTACACCAATTAGCCGTAACATGAAATCACCGCCAAGTGAAGCATATTGAAGCATATAACAAGATTATGTTAACACAATAGCATGTGTGATGGGATAGGATATAGTAGGCAGCAGGTGTATATAAAAAAACAGCTAAGTGTAAGGTCTAGTTCACACGGCTTATTGCCGGCGTAATTGCGGGGACGGATTTCGCCACGTAATTACGCCGGCTGCCGTGCAGTGGGGGCGGGGCAGGGGGGCTGCTGCTCGCCGGCCCCATAGACAACCATTATTCACGGCGCGTATACACGCCGTAAATAATTGACATGTCACTTTCTCGACGCTCGGCGTATTCGCGAGTGGGGAGAGGAGACGGAATCCATAGTTCTCTATGAGAACTGTGGATTACCGTAATGCCTGGGACTGATTTCAGCTGTATTGGAGCGCAAATACGGCGCGCAATATGGCTGAAATCAGTCCCAGAATCAGCCGTGTGAACGAGCCCTAAGAGTGCATTTACACAGCAAAGAACAAATACCAGTCGGATTTTCTAACCGGTATTTAGTCTTTTTTGGCACCTTGGGGGGCAGCTTTTGTCTGCGGTTTGCGGATTCAAGCCGTCACCCTTTCGCACCCACATGTTCATGTTCTGTCCGAACACCGGGCGGAAGAATGAACGTGTAAGTTTTGACGCCGGCGGTGTCAAAAACCATTCGGTGAAAAATTCATGCAGTGTGGACTGCTGAACAGATTTTCTATTAAAATCAATGTAAAAGGTTGACAGTCGCTTTACAGACAGTTTTCAAATCCGAAAACCGTCTGTAAAACCGACTGAAAACCTGTGCCGTGGGTACAAGCCCTAAGGATCTGATAGACTTTAAACAGGGCCAAATTGTATTGACTAAACAATTATGTGAGATTATCTGCAACATAGCAGGTCTTCTGAGTCTTGGCATAGAGTTGTTAGTGCCTGACAAAATGGGTCAAAAGAAGGACAAATGGTGAATTTGAGAAGATATAGCTCAGTGAAATATGTTGGAAATGAGGGCTTATCTATCTGGTCTAATTCCACAGAAGAGCTACTATAGCACTAATTGTACTAAGTTAGTGTTGGCTATGAGAAAAAGGTGCCAAAGCGCACAGTACATTTTAGCTTGTATGAAGCTGTATGCCTACCAACTAGTCAGGCTACCTGAACTAACCCCTTTCCACTACTGATAGTGCCTACAATGCCGATGTCCACATTAGTCCTGGACCAAGAAGTTGGCCTGGTTTGATAAATCAAGCTTTCTTAAATCATTTGGACAGCTGGGTGCATGCGCATTGTTTCTCTGGGGAAGTGGGGGTAACAGGATACAATGTGGTTTGAAGGCAATGCTCTGGACAATGTTCTACTGGCAAACCTTGGATCCTGGTGGATATTACTTTGATATGTACAGGCTCGGACTGGCCCACAGGAGAGCAGGGGAATCCCCTGGTGATCCCCGGCGATGGTGGGCCTCTGGTTATGACAAGCCTGTGACTGCTTTCCAAGAAGAAAGGCATAAAATAGAGCTATAAAACAAGAGTCGTGCTGTAGGTGCAGTCACACTAGCTGCAGAGTGGACACCAAGCATCAACTTCACTCGTCGGCCCTGAGAATCAACTCCACTGTTGGGCCTCAAGAATCAACTTCACTGGTGGGCCCCAGGCACTTCAGTTTGACAATGGATATGTACCACCTACCTAAACATTATTGTTAACCAAGTACACTGCTTAATGGCAGTGATATTTCATAAGTGTCATCTTCCAGCAGGAAAATTTGCCCTGTCATATTGCAGAAAATGTTGAGGACTAGTTTGAGGAACATGACAAAGAACAAAGTGTTAACCTAGCCTCCATACTGGTCTCATCTCAATCCAACTGAGTATCTGTGGGATGTGAATGAAAAACAAGCCTCGTTTATGGAGGCTTCACCATGCAACTTACAGAACACAAAAGGTTTTCTCACTACAGTCATTTATATCTATCACCTATGAACACCATATCCTCTTTCTCCCCTCTCCTAAAACTAAATGTGGGGAAAACTGAATTTATCATCTTTCCATCATCCTACTCTATCCCTCCACCTGTTCTCTATATCACTGTCAATGGCTCTACAGTCTCACTGGTTATACAAGTCCGCTGCCTTGGGATAACCCTTGACTCCTCTCTGTCTTTCAAACCACACATCCAAACCTGTACCTCTGCCTGCCGCCTCTACCTGAAAAATATCTCCTGAATCCGCTCATTCCTTAACCTGTCACTACAAAAATGCTGGTCCATGCCCTTGTCATCTCCTGTCTAGACTACTGCAACATCCTTCTCTGTGGCCTCCCATCTAGCACTCCTGCTCCCCTTAAATCTATCCTCAACCTTGCTGTCCATTTTATCCACCTCTCTTCCCGCTACTCCTCTGCCTTTTCCATCTGTCAATCTCTACACTGGCTATCCACTGCCCAGCGAATCCAGTTCAGGTTACTAAGCATGACTTACAAGGCTCTCCATAACCTCTCCCCTCCATACATCTCTGCCTTAATCTCCAGATACCTCCCCTCATGCAATCTCCGCTCCTCACAGGACCTTCTTCTCTACTCTCCTCATCAGTTACTCACACAGCCGTCTCCAAGACTTCTCCACTGCTTTTAAACATGATCAAAAAGGCTTGTGGGAAATGTGCTAAGACTCTGCAGTGCCCACTATTGGACATAGTGTTCTGCAATTCATATCTGACTCCTGAGCCAGCAATGGAATGGGTTACAGCCAATGATACTCATTTGCAGACAGCTATTTCAGAGTTTTTGCCTCTTATTAGTAATTTTAGTAGTAATGGTTATAATCTCCCATCCCCTACATAGTGCCTTTCCCTAATGAAGAATGTTACCCCTTTTGAGTTACATCTAGACCAGACCTGCAGAACATTGCAGGACGTAGGGGCTCCTGGACCACTGGAGACGCCCCAAGACTTCCCCAGTACTACCTATTTGGGAAGGGGGGATTTAAGTAGAACAAAAATCTTTTGGCCTGGACAGGCACCAGAAATGCTTTGGAAGCCGTATATGTTGTGCAGGACTGACTGGGGCCTCTATTAGGAGCCATATTCAAATCCGCACTGAAACTTGTATGCAAATGAATACCTGTTTGGCTCTTATCCTATTTACATTGCAAGGTTCAATGAATCGGATGTGAGTTGAGGAACACTATATTCAATAGATGGCGATGCAGAATTTTGGCTAATTTTCCATGAATATTTTTAGTGGAGCGAATGCTAACTTTTAGATGCAAAATAAATGGAGTTAGCTAAATCCCCCTGATCTCAGAAAAGGGGAAAATCAACCGGTTTTTGTCTGATGCACGACCTGTGCTGTCGGCACATACAATTGATTGTATAGGAAGACGAAAAAAAAAACTCAAAGCATACAACATGTTGTATAATACGCCGGCGCCAGAAGACAAGCAAGAAAAAAACCCCGATTGTGTAGACTACATCTTTTTTTCTATTATTTTTTATGGGCTGGTGAAACCCAAGACCCCGAAAAAACAATTTTTTGATGTCTTGGAGACATAGCCAAGTTTTGATCCATTTAATACAACTGGCCATCCAGAATAAATAATTTATGTGCTTTTTTAACATCACATCCTATGTGACAACCGATTTTTTTACACTTTTCCTTCTTTGTTTAGCAAATGGAGCCATCTCTTGGATACGGTTTTTCTGGTTTAGAGGAAATGTAATGAGAGACACATCTGTACAGGGACCAAGTGGAAACTAACAATCAATTTTTATAAAATGCTCTAAAACAGCGCGTGAGTGTGGTTTCTGGCAGCATTACAGCTGCATCTCGACTACACCGCGGCTAGTGCGGGAGTGTCTACCCTAATGACAATGTAATGTAATCAGGACACAATACCTAGATGATACTGAATGCAGAGGTAATTCTAATCTATTCTAATTGTAATTAAATAAAAACTGCATACCTGTCCAATGATATAATCACAGTTTCGTTGACTTCAGGTATATCATCTGCTTTAATGGTGATATTTATTTCTGTATTACTTTGTCCAGATAAAAAAGTCACAGATCCATTGAAAGGACTTAAATCTCCCAAGAAGGAATTTGATTAAAGCCATAAGGGTTTTATCCCAATATAAATGATCATCACCTGTTCCATCACGATGTAGTACAATGGACACCTAAAAACAGTATAACATAGGATGAAAATGGAAATGTACCCTGGTAGGATTTCTGCATAAATAGAAGATGATAATGGAAGAGGAAAAAGATACAAAAATACATTTCTACATTTTTTTGGAGGAGAAGGGTCTTTTTTTATGAAGTTTACCATGTGCTATATACAACATGTTCAATTTATTTTATGGGTCAGTAAAATTCAAGCAATACCCAATTTATATAGTTTTTGCAATGTTTTGCCCCTTCTAAAAAAATGTAAATTTTTTTTCTTATTTGCTTCACGTGACCGATACATTTATTTTTTTGCACTTTTGGAATTACATGAGGGCTAATTTTCTTGTGGGGTGAGTTGTGGTCTTTATTGGTAAAAATCTGTGCTATACATGACTTTTTTTTAGCATTTTTCATAATTATTTTTCTGGATGGCACAATGGTCAAAAAACTAACTTTTGGCAGGGCGTATTTTTTAACGGCAAGCACCCTAAGAAAAAAAACAAAGTATTTTTTTAATTAATTTTTAAAATTTTTTTTAATTTCTTCATTATCATTTTTTTGTTTGATGAATAAGAAAAGTGTTTTTTAATTTGTAACTTTTTTATATTTTTTTTTAACTTTTTTTTTTTATACCAAACTATGTAGTCCTCCTAGGGAATTGAAATATTTTTTCACTTTTTCACTGGGTTTTAAAATTTTACGTACCTATGTAATGCAGTATATTGTCATTTAAGTGATCTTGGGCAGGGTGTAAAACAAACAAAGTCATAGCATCACAACTCAACAGAACCCCATAAATTGTGTGGTAAAAGAAGAGCCACACTACTTTGTAACCACTTAGATGCCACAGTTATATTTTCTGTGGCATCTAAGTGGTTAAATAGCTGGGATTGGTGTTACCTCTGATCTTGGCATCTGATAGAGGGGGGTTAAAGGGGGTTGTCCCCATAAAAGGTTTCCCCACTTCACTGTGTTGGCAGCATAGGATTTTTAATTCAGGGGGGTGTTTTGGGCTGCCTCTTTTCCTCCCCTTCCCCCCCCCCTCCCTCAGCAACGACAGCTTCCTCCCAGGACTGCATAACTTCTAAACAGCGGGGAGGGGGCGAGGGGTTTGCTGCCGGGGTTTAACCTGTGTGTGCCCGCCAGGCTGTGCTCACTGCGGATCCCCTGCATGTTCTGCTGTGGCTGAGTTCTTTCTGTCCTTCCACAGAGTAGGAGACAGGGAGGGTGTCAAAAAGGTGGAGAGGTCTGTGAAACTGGTATGCTATAGCAGAGCAGGGGGGGGGTTGAAGTGTTCCTATACCCCCCGCTTACCGCAAATCTCCAACATCTCAACAACAACAAACAAACCCGTCAGAACAGACAAGGGGACGGAAGTGTTGGTTTTCCATAAACACGATTTTGCACAAACAGCAAGCAGGGAGGGATATGAAAAATTCCCAAAGCCCCTGACTTTTTTTAGTAAAGTCAAAGCCCCACAGAACTCATGTTATGTAACACACTTACTGCTGTCAATCCCATGACCACAGTCATCCCATCCTTTCTCTCCCCAATCTGTTAGAGAGCAGGAGGGAGCGGCAAACCCCCAGGGTTAATCCAAAGCACAGAAGCCCGAGCCCTCCCCTTTCCCCACAGAACCCTACTGTGGGGAGGGGCTCTGTGCCAGGCCTGTATTCAAAGTAATGAGTACCCGCATGACAGCCAGTGAAAAAAATCAAAGGTGGCTGCTAAGTTTGAGAAGCAAAGCACTTACTACCGGGGATAACTCAAAATATAGGACATTTTAATGAATAATATTGCAAAGCGCTTGTTTTTTTAAGATCTTTAATTAAACCCAATCTTTGAGCGAGAAAACCCCCTTTAAGCAATTAACACCAGAAACAGTGTGTATGAAAGCACTAAACTAAAAAAACCCCCCTCATAAATCCTTAACAAAGCCATGAGGTATGTCATGCATCGTGTAGGTTTTAAGGTGTTGATTACGATGCCACCTAGTATGCACAATGTATAGGACTATATATGTCCACCTGAGTGCTAGTAAACAGGCCACCTTTTCAAAACATGTTTGGGCGTAGAATAAAAGCCAAGAAATAATTTTTTTCGGTCTGGAAAGGACAGGCCCTTTACACAAAAAGCATAGTAGACAGCTCCTTCACAGGGAAAGTAAGAAAGGGATAATGTTACAAACTTCTGGAAAAAAAACTGACAACTTATTCTGCCCATTCACTATAACTTATCAGCAGCAGTATGGGGGACACATAAAAACCAAAAATTATGGGGAAAAAAAACTTGTCTGTACAAGAAAAAACTGTGTATTTATGTACAACAATGTTGGTAAGGAAATTCCCCAATTCACCATCATCTCTGTTACCCCACTCGTGCCTTAATGAGACCTAAAAATGTCCCAAGGTCTTCCATCTTAGTACACTTATTAAGGCCTAATAGGGTGTTATTGATGTTTTTAATGAAAAAGGGTGAATAATTTTTGACAAAGGCCCCAAAATATCATCTTATTTACCTTGCATTGTGAATGCCATACACCATCCCCTCCATACTTTACATGTACTACAAAAGGATGACTAAGTTAAAAAATAAAGTTATGACTCTCTGAAGGTAGGTATGAAAGTGAAAATAATAAAATCATAAAAGGGAAAAGGGCTGTGGCGGGGAAGGGGTTGGGTTTTGGGGACCCTTTAAAATTTTTGTCTTTTTCCAGCATTGGGTGACTCAAATTGAAGAATCTTTCGTGTCCTAAACACAAACCCCAATTTTAACACCCCATAGTATATTGATAAATCTGCATAACTGTTAGGCCAAGTGCAGAACCCAAAGTAATAATATACTATATAGGAGATAAAGAGGTTTTCCACTGGTATTTAAACCCCCACCCCTCCACACACACCACCATTACATTACAAGGAAAAATTACCTCTCCTATTAATACCAGAGCTCAGATGTCGCCCACTAATGACTTACCATTCATGACTCACTCAACCATGTTCTCAGCAGTGACATGCATTCATATAAGGCACGTAACCGCTAGGGTCAGTGGTTGGCTCACAGGACACCAGACCTCTAACTGTGTTGGGATGGTGAGCACCAATAATTTTTATTTGTATCACAATGGAGGGCTATATGCAAGATCTCAGAAGATGGAAAACCCCTTTAAAAAAACACTAACGAAGGAATGTCAGTGTCATGCACCAATACAAACTTGGCTTATTTTGCATAATTACCCAGTTCTCAAAGTGCTGCAAGCAAAGTAAATAATATATGATATCTCACTATGTAGATTCTACTATATAAATATAGTATGTGCAGAACATGTAATAATACCTTCAAATACCAAAACACAACAAATAAAAGTAATAAGTGCTATTAATACATGATTAAAAATATATAACAAAACATGATTGCACTTTAAAATACAACAAGGTGGAAAAAAGTACATACAGGTTTTGGAAAAATTTTTAGCCAAAATATTAAAAAATAAAAAGGGTCAAACAAGCATAATAAATAGTAACATACATAAAGGCACAAAGTATATAACGCAAAAGATACAAACCATGTACATTTTTCTAATACTTACTATTTTCTAATACTATTACTATTTATTATGCTTCTTTGAGCACCTTATGTAGGTTTATACATTTGCATGACCCTGAGCAACACTGAGGCTTGTTCTGCGCACCTAACCAACCTCCCCCCAACCCATCCCCCGCCACTTACCCACTTTCACGCTCCCGTGACCCACATTCCCAAATTAAATACAACAGACCAGCCGTATTGGAAAATGAAATGGCCACAGCAGCCCGATTTATTAACAAAAATACAACATAAACATATTTGCATATAAATATATATAAAATATATATAAATAACCATCCAAAAATAACACATACATTCTTATAAACAATAACTAACCAAAATCAACTCAGCAACCACGTTCCTATCTCCCACTGGTGCAGAGGTCCTTGGAGCTAAAAACGACCTGGCGACCAAAAATCCCCGAAGGGACAAAAAGAGTCTTACCCCCAGCCGCATTCCACTGACTCGGAGTCCAAAAAGCCATACTTTAAGGTCGCGTCCAATTCGCATCCTCCAGGATACGCAGCCTATAGAGCCCCACCTTCGCCAGCCGGTCAATGTAGAGACCAAAAACCTGAGGAATCCATATCCCTAATGACCTTCCTCACGCCAAACTCCTCCTCCAAACTCCAAGAACCCCTGCGCCATAGCCACCAATACGCCCTGCTCCACAACCTATATTCCTAGGCCTCCATGAACCCCATAACAATTTTTTTGGAGGGAGGATGGACTGCTTGCCTCGCGCCGGTGACTGAGCATACGGGCGAAGGGGAGGGACACACTGACCTCGCCGCTTCGTGCCCGCCCACGCACGCCTCCGAGCCCGCCCCAGCGCAAGCAATATGGTGCCCACGTCGCCGGGTCATGCCGCGCCTCCCCTAGGTGCCGGGGGGGGTGGGGGGGGGCGGCGGTCCAGGCGCGTTCCTTACCCTGAGCAACACGAGGCTTAGTTCTGCGCCACCACCCACCCACTCCCCAATCCCCATCCCCCCACTTACCGACCACTTCTCGCTGCCCGTGACCCCACATTCAAATTAAATACAACAGACACCGATTGGAATGAAATGGTCCACAGCAGCGATTTATTACAAAATACAACATAAACAAAAAATTTGCATATAAATAAATATAAATATATATACAATACCCATCAAAAATACACATACATACTTATAACAATACTCAACAAAATCAACCAGGCAACAACGTGCCTATCTCCCACTGGTGGCAGAGGTCCTTGGAGCTAAAAACGACCTGGCGACCATAAAAACCCGAAGGGACAAAAGAATCTTACCCCCAGCCGTTCCACTGACTTCGGAGGTTCCCAAAAAGCCATACTATATTGGCTCGCCCAATTCGCTCTCCAGGGTCTACCAGCCTGAAAGAAAGCCCCACCTACGTCCGGCCGGGTCATGTAGACCAAAAACTGAGGAGTCATATCCAATGACTACCTCACCCAACTCCTCCTCCAACTACCAAGAACCCCTGCCGCCACCGAACGAGCATGCCATGACACCTCATCCTTCGAGGCCCCCACCAAGCCATTGCCCTTTCGATACCTGTTCTTGTATACCCAGAGCCCACAGATCTAGCCCTACTGGCAGTCAAATGAACGCCGTCGGACTCCAAAAATTCCCTTCTCCCTGACTCCTAGTTCCAAATGCCGAACGAACACTCCGACGTTTCGGGCCACAAAGCCTGCCACTGACCGGTTCACCTTCAACGCCGTGCCCTATTCAAACATCCATCTGAGGCTGAGCTTCCCCTCCATGATACCGGAAACACAATGTCCGACCAACAAATGATCATATAGGAAACTCTGACCACAATCCGCAAAAGGTCGATACTTAATGTTCCGCCGTTAAGCTCTCTGGAGTAACCAAGCCTAAAATCATCTTCCCAACACCCACATGCAAAACCAGAGATGTCCGGATGTCTCCTCAACCGCAAACGCATGGACTTCGGGCGACAACACCCATCCACCGCATGCCTCGCACTCCCCAGCCAACGAACCCGAGCCCACACTTCCTAGGTATCCCCCCAGTGGCGCCCATAGTCGGGGGGCCGAAAGTTCGCACGCGCACGGGCTCCCCAATGGAACTTGATCGAATGCCTAGGAATCCACAAAACGATGAGAGGGGGACGGCTAGAATATACAAAAAGGGGGGAAAACACATAAGAAAATGATGGGCGCCCCCCAACCCCGCCATTAATAGTTCCCCCCCCCCCGCCAGTTCCTAAAGGATCAAGTTTGGCCTGCACATAGAGCCTGATCTATCTGGATTTCCCATTCGCCCAAATCCTGCCACGACCTCATGGCTCAAACCCCAACTCTCATCCTCCGTGGCTGCCCGATCCGAAAAGAGTGGTGGGTCCAAATCTTACGTATTCACCCCAAGCTTCTATACATCTCCTGAAACACTGCTGTAAACTGAAACTGGAGACAAAGGCCCCATCCTCATGGACTAGAAGCGGCACCACCTTGGACCCTCCGCAAGGCAAAAAAGCCAGCACTCGTTCCACCACCGGAACACATAAAAGCCCCAGGAACCGTCGCAAAACTACCATTCTGCCCCTAGCCTGACTGGTCCTTTTTTTGAACGCCGAATCAAAAACTGACCATGTCCCCACTGACCATCCACAACTTCCGCTGCAGACCTCCCCCACTGGATCCACCAGCTCTCCCCCAATCCTTAAAGCCCACGAAAAAAGCCATCGCAAACGCGAATGCGGAACAGAGTCAATATCGTAACCGGACGCGGTCAAACCCCCCACCAACACCGCACCTAAGCCGCTCAAGGAGCCAAGAGACCACCGGTCTCCTGGGCGTCCCTCCCGGTCCCCCCTCCTGTATCCCCGCAAAGCCCAGCCACGACGAAGTCCTTCGTCACGTCCCCATCCTACGCAATCTTAAGAGCCGAAGGCAAAGCGGACCACGAACCTATGAGACTCTAGCAGCCGACCACCCCTCCCCTGACAATGTGCCATAAAACATAGCAAGGCACGATCCTGTCAATCATCCGATGCTACGTCCCCAAAGCACTGACCCAGTCCGCCCACCGTACCCAAGGCTGCTTCATAAGCGGGTCCGCCCAGGTCCCACCTTACAGCGAAGACCGAATCAGGTGATCCGGCGTCTCGAAGGCCAACGCCCAAAGAGGACTGGGGGCATTTCACCTCCCCCGATTGCCCGATGCCTGATGGAGCCAAGTTCCGGAATTCGATCCCACTGCAAACGAGAGAGAGAATCACCCACCGAATTCAAAAACCCCCAGCACGTGTACTCGCCCTTACCCAATGACTTCAATCCAGGCAGCGCAAACCAACAATCTGCAACAGGCGAACACTGGAGGCGACGACGGCGGTTTGGCTTATTGATGGCCTGAACTACTCCAAGATTGTCCACAAAAGAAGCACAACTTTTCCCCGATCCCGAAACTGTTTCCCCCCACATCTCCACTGTCACTCACTAGGAAACAGCTCCCAGAAAAGCAAGTTCCAGCACAGACTGATCAGCACCAATCCCCAATCCAGTCTGCCATGGAGCCGCACCTACCACCTGTCCCCTGCAAATTGCACCCAAACCCAGTGCTGCCTGCTGCAATCCGTGAAAATCTTAATCTCCTGGTTCGACAGCTCATCCTTGAATCAAAGAACGCCCGTTTACTTAACTAAAAGACTCAGCCCAACACCTCCCAAATCCTCTCTGTGCTCCCTATTCAACCGTACAAACATGAATTTTGGCTTCTCGATCCCTACGACGTGGCAGCCGCCAAGAGCGCCGACAAAAAACCCTCCTCCATAGGCATGATCTGCATGCAAAATTCATTTCCCCAGCAGAGACTGTAAGTTCCCGAAGTTGAATATGCGTAAGTGACATTCCTTCCGAACCTCGAACCTCAAAATCCCCAAGTTATCCTCCGGCAACCTGCATTCCATCTTAACGGAGTCTCCGATCAGATCCCAAGAATTACATTCATACATGTACTTGGCCCTTCCGTACGGTGTCGGCCGCTAACGAACCCCAAAATGATCCGCCACCCATGGCATCGCCTGCAGCAGAGAGCCACAAATCTGGGGACCCCCGCCGGGCCACACAAAGAAAGTCGTCCAAATAATGAATGCATAGAATCCAAGCCTGATACATCGCGCACTGCGACCCATTCTAAGAAATGAGCTAAACGCCTCAAAATAGCACACGAAATGGAGCACCCATGGCAGACCAACTATCTACAAAAAACTGACCCTCCCAACAACATCCCAACAACCTCAAACGATCCTCGTGGAACTCGGCTGCAGACGAAAAAGCGACTCTATGTCAGTCTTTGCCATTAATGAACCTGCCCCAAATACGACGGACCAGGGCAACTCGCTTCGTCAAAAGAATTATACACTACCGAACACAACTCTTGGAGAGATCCCATCATTCACTCGATTAGCCCCTTCGGAACGACAAGTGATGGATGAGGCCCGAAACTTGTTCGGTATTCTTTCTTGAGGCACAACTCCAAGTGGAGACACTACCAGGTCGGGAAAAGGGGGTTCCGCAAAAGGCCCAGCCATCCTGCCCGAGCCACTCCTTTGTGAGTTTGTTTCATTTCCGGCCACTACAGCAAGAGATGCTCCTAGCAGACCTCAAGTTCCGCAAGGAACAATGAACAATGTGGCCCGTGAGGTGGAATACCAGAACCCCCTCTCCCCAAAACCTTCCCCATATAAACGCGCCTTCCCTCCCTATCCTGAATATCTGTCCAGATACGGAACCATCGGCGCGAAGCCTCACCGGGGTCACCCCCTTGGCCACCTGACCCCCGCTCCTTTGACCTTCCCTTTCTTGAAAGCACTTCGAAACCTGGATGAGAGTAGCCGCCGCAGAACGAACAGACGTGTTTGAAACGGCAGCCGGTTCCAATTTACAACTGGCCACCTATAAAAACTGCAAGAACGCTCCCCCACAGCCCCCTCCGCCCTTCCTGGGCCCCTAGACTGCCCGCTCCGCTCCGGCTCACCCCCGTACCGCTTTGGCCGGAAACCCTGCCCCCGTGAAAGGACTGCCCGAACTTGGTCGGAGGCCAACACCCCCCAACCATAGGCCAATGTCTTTGTGTGGTCCCACTTATAGAAGAGAAACGGACCGCCTTTTCCTTTGCGGAATTTGCTCGTCGGGAAACGAGCCAAGCCATTCCCCCATACGCCTAAAAAAACTATATGCCTCACCTATCGAGTCCATATAACAAAAATAATGCCGAACATTTCTCCGCGCCATTCTCCCCAAGACGCTTGCTAATATAGTAAAAAAACAAACGCTCAGCAAACCAATTCGTGAACGTCTGCGTATCGAAGCGCCCCCGACGTTTCTCTTTCTTTCCTCCTTTTACTTTCAACCTTCTTACCCTTGTCATATTAAACATCTCCATGGGCAAAAGGGAAAATATCTCCACGTACTCGTTCTTTCGCTATCTTATCCCTCACCTCCTTGCTTCAAATGGGCCCAAGGTCCCCTCAAAGCAAACATCAGACCTCCGCCACGCGAGCACGATCATCTATCCGCACGCTTGTTCCGATGTTTTTCCTTGCGTCCGGTCTGCACTGAAACCGTTGACACTCACTCCAGACCCAACTGGCTGCAGCACTCACACCCCCGGCCCCTCTCGATGGCAGAGGCTCCAACCCCTGCCCGGCGTTGGAGAAACCCAGGCATCCACCGGCGACAACCACCCGCTCCCCTATCCTCATAAAACTCCCCTGCAATTCACGCAGAGCCGCCGCCAAGCCCCCAGGCTCACCCCCTACACCCGCAAGGCCCCACGTTGGCCGTACCCGCTCCCGCGCTCTACGCTGCAATCTGTATCCACCCCTGACTCCCCGATTCCCGCAAAAACCCCGCAATATCGGAGGAAAAGTAGCATGACAAGACAAACCCCACTCACCAGGCTGCGTGGGGGCTGGTGAACCCACCATCCTGACATCCTGAATCTTGCCCGTCGTTCCTGAATCCTCCTCATGGTCCTCTGGCTGCCAGCCCTCCGGCCCCGGGTCCAAGCCATCTAAAACCCCAGAGGGGAGGCCGACCGCGCAGTCCGTTTGGGCGTGGGCTGGTGACTGCCCAGGTCCTGTGGCACGCGATCCCGCCTACCTCTCGTTGTCAGAAACCCGCCATGGCCAGCCGTCCCGCCGCCCGACACTACGCTCATCCGGCCCGCACTCGCCGGCGAACCGCGGGCACCTCCGACTGCCCGTCAGCTGCCGTTGGCTGCCCTCCCCTTGCCGGCACAAATCATCCCAGGTGGGGGCACCGCGACACGTAACTCAAGTGACGACTAGGGGCAGCAGCGGCGCTAGAGGCCTGGCAGGCCCACCGGCCCAATGCCCGCCCTCGCAGGGCTTCTCCGGCCTACCATGGAATCCTCCCGGGCCGGGGGACATACACCCGCTGCAGAACGCGTTCCCGTCCGGCCCGGAGGGTCCCGAGAGGGGGCACCCCTGGCGACGTGCGAATCCTGGGGGTTGCTCTCAGGGCTCAACCTTTGCGTGGTCGGAGCCCTCCTCCTCCTTCTGTGCCCCCGCTGCTGCTCGTCAATTTCGGGTGCCGGCGCCGCGGCCAGGCCGGCTTTGCCTCCTGGGCCGCAGCCCGCACCCAATCAGCGCCCCTTGCAGCGATGAGCTGCCGCAGCAGCTCCACGTGTGCGTCCGCCATGTTTGCCGACGAGCCGCGAAGGGCACGGCGTCCTCACGCTTTGCCCTCGCGCCGCGAGACTGGAGCATAGCAGGGCGGAAGGTGAGGTCTCACTGACCTCGCGACCGCTTCTGCCCCCCGCCCACGCCACGCCTCCGAGCCCGCCCAGCGCATCAATATGCTCACCAGCGTGCCGGGTCATGCCGCGCCTCCCCTAGGGGCCGGGGGGGGGTGGGGCGGCGTCCCGGCGCTTCCTATAGTTTTCTCACTTTCATAACTACTCTAGGCATGTGAATTATACTAGGTTATACCAGCTTTGTACTTTTTTTTTTCATCTGTCTCCTGTATTTTAAAGTGTAATCTTTTAAAGTGTATATCTTGTTAATAAATATATATATATATATATATAGTATATATATATATATATATATATATATATATAATATAAATTATAAATTTATATATGTATATATATATATATTTTTTTTTTTTTTTTTTTTTTTTACTGTGTATATTTTTGGGAATTTAAATAAGCAATTACACAAAATAATACTTTAAAAAAATTTTTGAATCAAACAATCACTTACATGGCATAAGTAAGGCATAAAAAGAGAAGGCAATATAAGACAGAGTTATAAGTTACATAGTTATACGGTTGAAAAAAAATCATGCCTAAAGTTAAACCCAAAGGGAAAAAATGGAAGTATCCGTAAAAGCATTTGAAAAACAGGGGCCAACAGGAAAACGGGGCTGCCCCAGAAGTCTGGTGTCTTTTCAGCCCAATCTACGCAGCCCTTTTCCCCACAATAGTTTAAATTTCCCAGCAACCAAATCAGGCGCTTTCAAGCCCCCAAAGGGCATTTGTAATGCGCCTGATTTCGGGGGGTGTCAGGAGGCAAACCGACAAAGCTAAGTTTTATAGCTTCAGTACGCAATTCCACGCATTACTGCTGAACAATAGACCACTTCAAAGGGGTTTACCTAGTCAAACTGACTTTTAGCACAAATGCGCAATAGAGCGGGTTCATAAATCAGGCACATTCTACATTAATATAAGGCACGTAGAAATTGCCGTCTTAATGCCAAAAATCGTGCATGTCGCCCATGGGGTATTAGTCAGGTCATATACTGTAGAAGACTAGATACACACTGTAAAAATAACTTGAAAAGGCAAAAAAAGACATCTTACTGCTAACAATTCATACTAAGGCAAAAGTATTTAACCCCTTAAAATTTATATTTTTAATGTGTGCATTAATAAGATGTATTCATTTTACTTGCTGTGTTTTGGTGTAAGTTATTTGTAGATATTATTGTAGTTTATTACATATACTTTTTTGATTTATGCTTTAGCCCAATAAAACGTGATTATTTTTGGGTATTTTTATTTTTAATGGCTTGTTTAAAACCACAATACTTTCCCTGGCACCTAGAACAAAGCATCCATTATTTACACTGGGGGCGTTTTTTAAGCATAAGTTTGCACAGAACAGAACTAAACACAATTTATATAACAAAGTAACTTCCCACTTTGTCCCCTCATGTTTTAATTTCTTACCCCCTTTATAGGAGACATTCTCTGGCTCAGACACAATTATTGGCTGATTACTTAGAAAGCCAATTTCTCCATTTGCAATATCAGGAGTAACTTTCAGTGAAACTTTTTTGGGGGGTTCCAAGTTTTGGGGCTAATGGTGGCCCCAGGGGTTTGGGTCCAGAAATTTCAGGGGTCCACTAAAATTGAATGAGGGAAATTTTAAATTATACACGACCCAGTTGTTTTCCCCGATTTTCAAAAATGAATCACTTTTAAAAGTTTTTAAGCTAAACCCAAAAACCCGGAAAAAGAAATTTAAGCTCCGATAACTAATATATTGACCCTATGAAATGAAACCTGCTACGTAAGGCGCTTTGGGTGCCCCTACAAGCAATCACCTCAGTTTTTCATTCATATAGTGTTTTACAAAAAATAAAAGCTGAGCTCTAATTGTTGCATTGCAACAAAGACCTTACCCCAGACAGTTTTCATGCATAGGGCTTAGGCCGTGTTCCCCGGGTTTTCCCCCGATGGATTTGTGAGCCGTTTGACTCACAAATCCGCCGTGAAAAGGGGGGGGGTGGGTGCGGGGCCGAGCGCGGGGGGGGCGCCGCCCCCGGGGCCCCCTAACAAGCATGTTTACGTGCGTCCGCGCCGTAAAAATGGAATTTCACTTTCTCCCCCCGCGGCATTCCCGACGGGGGGAGCGACGGAATCCCCTGTTTTCTATGAAGCATGGATTACCGTAATGACGGGGCGGGTTGGCGCCGGAAATGAAGCGCAAATCCCCTGCGGATACGCGCCAACCCCCCCAAATAAAACCTGGCACGAGGCCTTTGGGTGCGCCACAAGGGAGAGGTGAATACCGGGCCCAAAAAATCCTGCTGGGATTTTACTCTTTTCATGGTTTTTGGGGGGAAAAGGGTTCCTTTTCCCGGGGGTTTCAAATTTACCTTCCCCTTCAACCACTGACATTTTTAAACTTCCCCCAAAAACTGGCGGAAAATGAACATGTTCTAAAAATTTTTATGAAGCTGGCTG
The DNA here is from genome assembly GCA_025379985.1 of Phyllomedusa bahiana. Lineage (NCBI taxonomy): Eukaryota > Metazoa > Chordata > Amphibia > Anura > Hylidae > Phyllomedusa > Phyllomedusa bahiana. Next base: position 40,243 of record JAODAL010008116.1, on the reverse strand, counting down.
TAAAAAAAGTCCACAGAAAAACCGTTCACTGGGGGCCCTGAAAAATATTCTAATTTGGGGTAGTTTACACCTACCAGTTCTACTCCCGCATCAATGTTCGCCCCAATAAAGACTGTCACTTTTTCTCCCCCTCGCGTACAAACGATCATATTTACGAGCGGGGGGAAAGGGGCTAATCCATAGTTCTCTATAAACTATGGGTTTAAAGAAATTTTTAGCGCCACTTTCCCATTGAGCACAAATACGCGCAAAAAGCACTCGAAAAAACCCCGTTGAACAAAAATTAGCCTGTGTGAATGTACCCTTAGGCTATGTTCAGACGGCGGGGGGCCGGCAGCTCGTCTCCCCCCTAGACTTTATTACCAGTGCGTATCCCCGGGAAAATTTCATTCCCTTTCTCCCCACTCGCCGTATTTCTCTATAGAACGTGATTACCAAATACTGGGAAGGATTTCAGCCTATTGCACGCAGTAGGCGCGAATACGGACAAACCCTCCCAAAAACACCCGGAAAAATAGCCTTAAAGTCAGGGTTTGGGTTTACAATTTTATTTATAGGGGCTTTCAAATTCGAAAAAACGCTGTAAAACAAAGAAAACCCCCCGTAACAACCTTAATGCATTACCCCTTGAGAAACAGCAAACAAAATTTTGGAGTTTTTGTCCTATATTTTGAAATAAAAAAGTATTGTTATCCTACAGAAGCTGTAAAGAGCCCTGAAACTTGTATCATGATTGACAGGTTTCTAAAGCTCCATTTTAGGATGTTCACATTTATTTCACGTGAATCTATATCATGATTAATATGATTTCACCGTTCAATTTTTTTTATGGTTTTAAATTTAATAATGTGTTATTTTAATAGTATTCTGTAATTTAATTATAGGGCTACAAAATATATAGTTTTATTATTGTCCTGTTTATTTGATAACATTTAACTATTTTCATGTAATATATAGTTTTATTACATTATGTATGTTACTATGGCTCTCATAAGCCTATGTATATTACTATGCATAGACATCATTAGGGCAGACAGAAACTCCTGCAGACACATTGAAACATTCCTACCACCTCTTAACCCAGCTTCTCTCCTCTCTCATTGAACCATACTTGCCAACTTTTGAAAGTGGCCTTCAGGGAGATTTTGAATTGCAGCTTTCCGTCTTGATAGTTTGAGTGGGCCAAACCCCCTGTTTTACATGACACGCCCTCTTTTGCACAAAGCCACACCCCTTTTCCTATCTGTGTAACAGTTTTGGAGGAAAAAGCTGAGAAGGGATGTGGTATCCTTCAGCTTTACTGGACATTGGATCTCCTAACCATCATCCAAGCTGGGTAACCGCACATCAATCAGCTTTCCTCCAGAGCCGAGCTACAATGTGGTCCCTATGCACCAAGTGATGTCAAGTGATGCTTTACCCTGGCACCACCACTATTTAAAGAGCAATCCAAACCCAGTAAGAAAGTCCTCATATGTATAAAGTGGTTTAGCTGCCATATAGGCTTAGGCTAAAACCAACCAAACATTGTCAGCTTGTTACTGTCTTTGGCCCTTTTTCAGCCATATATGCTGCACTAGTGTATATAGTGTGTGGCACATTTTTGGAGCGTTTTTTGGCACGTTTCTTGCCTTGGCTATTAATATGGATGGGTGGAAACCTCGTCCAAAACCTCATCAAAAAACTCTTCTCAAGAAGCGTGTTTCAGGCGAGGTTTTGATGCTGTTTTGAACGCTGAAAAATCAGTCTCCAAAGAGCATCCAAATAAGCCGTGTGAACATCCCCTAATAGGCTGCCCAAGAGTGTATTCTCAAAGTTACCAGTACTTGATATGGCAGGTACAAATAAAATACCGGCACTGGCCCCCTGGCAGTAAAATCATCCCTGCCGGTGGTTTACCAGATTGGTGGCAAAGTACCATAGCAGGAGATTTACCAAATCTTCAGGAAGGCCGGAAGGAATCCTCCTTTTCAGGGAGCCTCCCTGACGATCAAGGAGAGTTGGTAAGTATAGATATAAACTGACACGGGTGCTCCTACGACCCTTGCACCGGGTCGCAGGCACACCGTGCCCTGCAAGTGAGCGGAGACGCAACCCGCACGTCGGGCCACAGGCACGCTCACTCCCCTTCACTTTGTCAGTCGCACTCAACTTTCCGCACTCCAGCCTACATCCCTGCCTCTTGGCGTGCGCCAGCTCTGTTAAATTAAAAGTGCCACCACACAGGTGAATGAAGATCATCGGGCGCTGTCCCTATTTAACCCTGCCGCTTTCTGACTACCTTGCCGGATCTTTAGTGCATCGTGCCTACTGAGAAAGCATCCCCTGTGTCTTGCTAGTGTTTCCATGTACCATACTGTTTGCCTCCGTCCCTTGATGACAAACCTTTGCCGTCTGTCCTGACCTTCCTGCCTGTCCCCGACTACGAGTTTGCCTCATGATTTTGTACCACACTACACCTCGGCTGTTACCGCAAACAAGTCGCGTCAGGGGTAGCGACCTGGTATGATTCCCGGTAATGCTCTGGTGAATTCCGGGACCTACTTAGATTCTGCTCCCTGACGTGGCTTATGCCACCGCTTGCAGTGGTCCAGAGGATCCACTACTACTGATCGTTACATTGCCCTATATATCACAGAGCTCGGCTTCTCTCCTCTATTATATAACAGAACTCAACTTCTCTACCTCAATCACATACCGCTCTCAGATAGGGCAGCATAAGTCACCTGAGAGGTTCTTTTTAAGCAAAACTGCAGATGGAATTAAGATGCATTTCTTTGTGTGCAATGTACAAATATATTGAATGTTTTTGCAAATCTCTTGTTCTAGGCTATGTAGCACAACAAAAGTCTCAGCTTTTCTTGTTAACATTTTGGCTGAGAGAGGTCTGTGCAAAAAGAAATCCTTTAATATAAAGCGGTGGGTCACTGTTTTTCCATTCATAAGTAAAAGTAAAGCTTTTCTGGGAGGAGAGCCAGATACCTACTTCAAGAATGACACAATGCACAGGCTCTCATGATCTCAAAAAGCTTCCCTGAATGTGGGGTTATATTATGTAATCTTAAAAATGTCAGACTCTTTACTGTTTCTGTGTATCGTCGTCTTTTGATAAAAAACACCATTTTCAAACAAAAAAGTTCTTCTTCTTGCCATACCTGCAGTGGTATGTATGGCAAAGTATGAATATCTACTGTATCTCACAATTTGCTCTATCGTTCTTTGGGATCTACTTTTTGTGAAGCGTAAATTAAGAAATCTACCAGGGATGAAGGGACAGGCAAATGTAACATGCACAGGACACTGATGAAAATGTTTTGCATGTCTTATTGTCAGATGTCCCATTGCCCCACGGATAATATCTACAATTAGATAGACCTTCTTCACAATCATGCCTGCTAATCCTCTTCTATGTATGCTCAAATGGCACAGGAAGTGAAGAAGAGTGAATCCTGAGAGGCTTTAGAGCAGCAGTAGCATGAGATTGGGAGGTAAGTATGACTTTTCTATCTATTTTTTCCCTTCCTGGCCAAATTGGATAACCCCTTTAAAGGGGTTGTCTCACTACAAGGATTGCTTTTTATGTTAAAGATCTTGCAAAAACAATTCACTTTGCAATATATGTCCATTAACAGTGTCCTATCCATTCCTAGAGATCCCCTCTGTATGGGTTGCATCAGCTCCTCAGGTCGCTATAGCTACAGACCTGGTCAATCTCTCCTGATAGGCTGTCAGCACTGTTTGCTATAGCTACAGACCTGGCTTCTACTGCAATCTAGTAGAAGCCAGTAAACACGCCCCTGAATTCAAAATGAAACCAAGAAAACCGGACTGAGGTAAGATGAATCAATGTAGTGAGGTAACCCCTTTAACCATCAGAGTGTGAGCAAAACCCACATAAATTGATGTTGCTGCTTGTGATATAATCCTTATATGATTCATTAATGAGCCTTTCACTTTAGTTGGGGATAGACAAACTGAAGCATGAATCTATGAGAAAACACTTTTCCCAGTGCAAACAGAGCCATTAGATCACCCCTCAAAAGAATAATGGGAGATTACATTATACTAATCAACCACTACTCTTATAGAGGAACATTGTTTAATTAAATATTCTTTTAAAGTCTAAAAGTAAGTTATCAATGATGTTATTCATATGAAATCGGTAGCATTTTGTAAAAAATTAGCAACATAAATCAGAATTATACAAGCAGAAAACTATAGATTTATTCCATATCCCAACAAGAATATCATAGTTATTTTCTATTTCAGTTCCATGACTGGAACATATTAAAAGGTCCTAGTCACTAGATATGATCCCATTAATATTAGTTCTATTCATTTGCCAAGGTTTTTAAATCCATTTTCATATAGATATAGGATACTCTACCTGTATAAGAAAATGAGCCCCATTCTGGAGAAACGCATCATTTCTTATTGATAATTTTACTGTAATATTTGCTTCTGATTCTGCAAAAATAACACTGTTCCTTGATGAAACATTGAGGACTCCGTCTTTTGCTCTTGTAGGATCTACTGCTCCAGCTGGGATATACAGTGCGTTATAAACTAATTTCACATCTCCTTTGGTTCCACCTTGCCTTACAAAACTCAAGGTCAAGTATCGTCCCTTAGGATTGCTCTCAATTTTCTGCTGTTCTATAGCATGAAATTGAATCAAGCCATATACATCATCGCTGTCTTGGATGAAGAAGAGAAGCTGCAAAACATGTATTAGATGGTTAGGCCAAGGAAAATCCTATTTGAGGACCTAATTTACATACCTGCGGATGAAATATAAAATTAATAATTTTTCAAAAATATAAACCTCTGTTGGAGAGCCCAGCTCTGCCCCACCCTGAGCTGCCAAGATCTGCAACAAATAGGCCTCCGCTTCTTCTGGAACATCATCTGATACAATTACGAGAGGAACGGTTGCCATCATTTGACCCTGAGAAAACCGAAGGACTCCAGAATCTTGCAGGATGTCAGTGGTCACTGGTGATGTTTCACTGCTGTTGCGCTTAATAACCCATCTGACTGAAACATTGCTGTGTGTCCCTCCATTTCTCACTATAGTTATTCCATCATATCTGTCCAAGAAAAGCAGAGAAAAGGTGATCTAATTTGTAGTTCTTTTGTCATATGGATTGAAACATACATTCTGCTTACTATTGTGCTTCATGTATCATTTGATGTTTTTATTATTAGATTTCCATGTGTTTTTATACACAGTCCATAGAATTGACATAAAGCATCAAATTAACACAAAACATAAGCTACAATTAAAAAACAAACAAACCACATTCAGATTCCTAGACAGAAAAGACTAAGGACCTCATGTATGAAAACTGTCTAGGTGTAAGACTTTCTTTGTTGCCCACAGCAACCAATCAGAGTTCCCTTACATTTTTTCCAGAACACTATTTGAAATGAAAGGGGAGCTCTGACTGGTTGCTAAGGGCAACAAAGAAAGAACAGAATGGAGAGCTGTGCGTAAGTGCAACCAACTATCCATTCTGGGTGGAGACTTTTGGGGGCCCATGTCCAAGATACAGTGGGGAAAAAGTATTTAGTCAGCCACCAATTGTGCAAGTTCTCCCACTTAAAAAGGTGAGAGAGGCTTGTAATTGACATCATAGGTAGACCTCAACTATGAGAGACAAAATGAGAAAACAAATCCAGAAAATCACATTGTCTGATTTGGAAAGAATTTATTTGCAAATTATGGACAAATATGCTGCTGAGCCAAGAGCACGTATCAAACTTTGATGGCATATTCTTAATCTATGTACCAACAAAGTGTGAAATAGGAACACCCCTTTAAATAAAAAATCCAAAACTTACCTTGATACTTTATCTTCATCAATAGTTACTGTTTGTGCAAGAATGACACTATTTATAGACAAAACTCCATAGGGTTTATCATTAGGTTCAATGGTGACGTGGACAATACTTGGATATTGTAAAACAGCATCACCTTGTAGAGATTCCTCCATCAAAACAATTTGAAAGGACTCTGCTATTTCAGGGATTGCATCATCAAGGATTTTAAATTTCAGTGCATTTCCTGAACTTTGGGAGGAAATATAATTGTATTGTTTGACTGAAGGTCTATGAAGTCATTCATGAGCTGTGCGCTTGATGTTGAGTTCCAGGTTACGATTCTGTATTTGATAGACACTTCAGAGTCATCAGAACCAATAACAGCATCAGTAAGAGTCTTTCCTCGCAGCACGGGGATAATTATCACGTCTTCTGTCTCGGGCACCATGTAAGAGCTCTGGCTGAATCGCACCGGGCTATCATTTTTTCTTATAGTTATCTGTAATGTGCTCTTTGTAGTGTTGATCTCTGCTCCACCGTACATATTTGTAAGTCTTAAAGTAAAGTTTTCATCATTCTCAGGTATCTATAACATAAAGAAAGCAATATGTCCCATTGTTCCACATTTTACACACTACATGTATACATTCTGAAAATCAAAACACTAGTTATGTCAATGATGTCATCAGTCATAAAACCGTTTACCCATATAATTTAAAATGTTATTGTCACATTCATGCCATCTGACTCTGGTCGCCGGCGACGGCCGCGGCGGCCATAACTGCGGCTTTGCTTGGTTTAATTTCTCCTAGTGTGAACGCTGTTCTCAAACCTTGGACTCTAATTGATTTCTGGCCAACACCCGTAGCCAGGAACCTTCCAGCACTCTTGGAGTTAATCTGTTCTCTTGGTGATTGACATTTTCTGCTTCCTATCACTTCTGCTCTTCTTCCTCCCTTTCCATATTTATAGTCACTGCTTCCTGCTTTCCTTGCCTGCTATATGGTTTACTCTCCCTATAGTTTGTCCGTGCTTTCATTTGACTCTCTGTGTTACTCTGACCTTTGCTTGGATTCCGGTTATTCTTTGTCTCACATTTTTATACTACGCTGCCCACTTGTTGCTAACTTGACCTGCCCGACTATGTTTGCTCGTTCTGTGTTTGTTTGTCTCTGTCTGTGTTTTCACTTGGCTCAGTGCAGTTATCAGTCATCTGGTTGGGGCAGACCTATTAAGGAGTCGGGCTCCCCAAAAGGCATGGACAGAGGCTGGGACCAGTGTCAGGGCCTCACTTGTCTGTGTCTCTGTGTGTGTCACTGACAGTTATTTTTCCTAGTAAAAGTATCAAAACTGAAAAAATTTCCAACCATTTGTCATTGTCAGTGCTGCACTCATTGCCGCTGTGTGTGGCATGCTGCTCTAATAACCTATCCTCCTTGGCAGTTGCACCACCACTAGCATCATGTTTCCTTGTGTCTTTAGTGCATATTCAGTGCATATTTAGTGCATATTATATTATAGTGTCTTTAGTGCATATTTATTTTTAGTGCATATGTCCTTGGTATTTTAAAGGTCAGTGCACGCTGCTAATTTCTTCCTCCACCTATACCTGCACAATATACCTTATTTAAAGAGACCCCTCTGTTTGCCTTATTGATGGAGCAATTGTTGCCTGTTAGTGCTCTGCAACAGCATATTTTCTTAGTGACTCGTTGGTTCTTACACGGCTTCATTGTGACTATACCTCTTGTATGCTACCTGCTCTGACCTGTGGCTTGTATAATGTGATGACTAAACTCCACCTTTCCTAACTTATTTCCTGCCTGATCCTACTGTACCGCATACTAGACCGCCACCTGTTCCTACCAGAGACTATATCAAGGGAAGCAACTTGGGTGTCCTTTACAGAAAAGACCAGATCTATGTATGTTGTTATTGTTATTTTAGTGGACTGGGGAGTGGATGAAATAAAAAATAAAGTCTCACCTTTCCAACCGGCTCCATTCCAGCACTGTGCTCCAGTCCCCACGCACCTGCCATTGATGTCTTAGTTATTGGGATCGAACATGTGGTCACATGCCATTTAAACAGGAAGGGACCGCTGAGGCCTGTGAAAGCCTTCAGGGCCACATGTATAGTGAATGTGACGTCATCAGCCGGGAGCAGCAGGACCAACGCGCCAGGACAGTGCTAGTCTTTTGTTGATTGTTCTATTCTAGCTCCTTTCTAGCTCACTAAACTGTTTCTTTATTCTACAACCAGACAACCCCTTTAAAGGGTGAAAGCCAGTGCTTCTAAGACTTTGCTCCTCGATGTAGCCGCATGTCAAATTCATGTGCAACCAAGGGATTCATTATCACCTTCAGTTTGGCCTGGTGACATAAGACTAAATTCAGACCACGTTTGTTATGTACTACCCCTGTTATGTGCCGATGTGTCATAAAGCTCAAAGGGCAATCAAATGTCAAAGGGATGCACAGCTACAACAGAAAAGGAATAGTTTGGGAAGAAGAGCAGTGTCATGGCAAGCCTCGGTGCTAACCGGTTAATCAGCACAAAGAGAGCAAACTAAAATCAAAAATGTCCTAAGACACCGGTAAATTAGAAGACGTGTATTTTGAAAGAAAGAAGCTAAGTATATTGGGGACTATGCTGTAAATGTTTCACTGGAGCAGTGAAGGCAGTTGTTTGTGGTTGAGCGAATATTCATGTGAGGGATATCAATTACATTAGGAGACTCATGAATAAAACAAGAATCTAATGACTATCATTGATATAATATATGTCAGGAATGTGTTTGGTTGTTGAGAAATCAAGCATGCGGAATGGGTGTACTTATTGTGCTCAGACATGTCTACAGTCAGATGTCACATCTCAATAGGAAATGAGATGTACAGTATATATCTGATAATATATTTTTGTTTCATATGATACTGTTACTTAAACAGACACCTGTCCATACATTTCAACCATTATCAGACCCAACTGTTTTATTCAGAAGACTAAACAATACCACCCAGTACTGCCAAATAGGAGTATAAAAGTTTCATGGATCAATTTAAAATAATTATTTCCCAACTTATTGTAACTCACAATATCATAGATAAATATCTATATTTTTATTTCTGTTATTGTTTTTGCCATTTTTCTCTTTTATGATAGCATATTCAAGGCATGACTACTGTTGCTGTAAAGAACCCGTTACTGTACTGATGAAGGAAGAATCTTTCTTAAAGGAGTATTCCCATTTCATTAATTAGCTTTAAACATGTAGGCAAATGTAAATAAAGACAATTACCAAATACATTGCTCTTTTGATTTTGCTTCTCTTTAGAAAAAGAGCAGTTCTCATCTCTTGCTTGTGTATACAAGCTTCCCTAGGTTACCGACCATTGCTCTCTACTCTAGTAGCCCTGGCCAGGGTGGTGACGTCACTCCTTGCTGTTTCTTTTGAGTAGCACAGAAGCTTGTTGTGTTTCGTACCGACAGACTTTAAGCCTTTAGAGCTCTACAGCCTTTTGCCCTGCTGCTTAGATCTATTCATTACTAATCTCATTGTAACAGGCTCAGCTAGGAATTGCAGAGCTGGTGTGCCAATTACTGTTGTAGAACCACCCACAGCTTGAACAGGAAGCGTGAGCCTAAAGTCTGAAGAGCAGGCTCAGCCTTGTGAGAACACCTAAGTCATGTCTTTCTTAACTCTAGTTGTAATCCAAATGTTATATATTCATCAGTTTTATTACCATGACCTCTGTGTATTAGCTTTACATTGATTGCATGCCATTTCTTCTACTATTTACCTACAACTTGTCAAGGTTTTCCTAGAGTATTTAAACTAAATTTTAAACATTCTACACTATTTTCTATTCACAAGGTCGCTACAAATTTTACAAAGCACTGAGCCCAATAGAGAACCTTATGCAGCACCACCGCTAACTTTAGCTTATATTGACTACATAGACAACTACTTTTTGTACAGACTTTCAGATGGCATTCTGACCTAGTGCCAGTCTTTTCAACTTCTGTAGACTAATTTGAAATACAGCGTCAATGCTTTTGGAAAGCCCAAGTCTAACACCAGCAGCATTTCTGACATCAGGATTTCCACCATTATTATATTTATATATATTGTTTGCCTGTCATTGTTCAGAGATTAATTATCTTACCTGATCGTCTAAAACTGTTAAATTGTATAAGAAGATAGACATCCCACTCAGGAATGTGATGTTTCCTCTAGCCGGGATTAGATCTTCATCAGCTGGATTGGGACCTCCATCTATCTGCAAATACATATCAGCAGCATATGAAACCATGAAATAGTGTGCACACAGATTTACTGATGGTATCTCTTATAACCACTTGTCTAATTACTGCAACCGCCAGTTAGGGCTTATTACAGGCAATTTCTATCCAGAACATTAATGAGCATTCATTGGAAGATGGTCACTTTTAGGGTATGTACACAGGGCATATTGCAGGCGTATAGTGACACATGCTATATGACTGCAATACACCTGATGCTTCAGAATTACACGCTGGCCAGTACGTATTTCTGAAGCGCTCCCACTGACACTCACTTTCCACGCCGGGAGGAAGTGACATGTCACTTCTTTCTCCCGACGCGTATTGTGCGCCAGGGAAAATGTCAGGTATTCATAGCAGTCAATTAGAGCTTTGAATTACCATATTTGCGGCACGTAATTCGAGTGTATTGCAGCGCCGAAATACATGCCGAAATAGGCTCCACAAATACGTAATGTGAACATACCCTTATACTTGTTATATAAATTATTTTAATGGTTTAGTGGTTAGTACTTTTGCCTTAAAGGGAATGTGTAATCAAAAATGACTTACTGTTCAACTCACATTCTTATGTTCAACACATTTTTAAAGAATTTTTGGTTACATTTTTTTTAATTTTCCATATCACTCAATATTTTTTAATAATTCTTAAGTCGTGCAGTTTTCCCTTTGGCCACTAAGCCTAATAGTCTGACGCTTCTTGTTCTGTACAGAAAGATTCTCAGTTGTCTGCTCATTATCAGTACAAAGAGGGTCAAAATGAAAGGAGACACCAGTGTGAAAAGATAACACATGATCCACCAGTCACAAGAGGAGATGGTCACAGTTCACCCTTTCATCTCCCTGCACACTGATTTCTTCCCAGGTCACAGAGCATGACTAGAAAACTCTCCTATAGAAGTGAATGGGACTGAGTCAGTCTTAAGTCTCCTATGTGCATGTAGCTACTGTAAAGCATCTCTCTGACTGCTGTTAAAGCAGTGCAAACAAGGCCTAGTGACCAAAGTGAAAACTGCATGACTTAAGAATTATTAAAAAATACTGAAAGTGATATGAAAAATTAAAAAAAGCAACCAAAAATTCCTAAAAAATGTGTTTAACATAAAAATGGGACTTAACAATGACTCATTTTTTGATGACACATTCCCTTTAAATTACCTTTCAATGAAATTGTCCATAGTGTGTGTGAAGTTAGTTACACAGTTGAGTCACATTAATATGACCACGTTCTACTTTCAATGTCAGCACCCATGTCCTTTGTTGCTGTCATGGGTTAAAGGGAAATTTTATCAGAGTTATAAAACAAGATAATTATTGGCTTTTGGGCCAAAGATGGCAGTATTTCTGGACTGCACAGTTTGTGAACTGCTAGAGTGTGCTCCTATGGCAAAGACCAAATACCGGTATTTTGTCTTTTATTGGCACGTAGGGGCTTTTGTCAACGGATTCAAGCCATCCCCCTTTGCACCCACATGTTCATGTTCTGCTCGAAAACCGGGCGGAGGAATGAACATGTTCTAAGTTTTTTGTTACGCCAGCAGTGTAAAAATCCATCCAGCGGAAAATCCGTGCATCCGCGTGGAATGCTGTGTGGATTTTCTATTTAAATCCATGTAAAATGTTGACAGTCACTTCACATACAGTTTTCAAATCCAAGAACAGTCTGTAAAACAAACTGTAAACCTTTGGCATGGGGACAAGCCTTTAGTGCATTTCTATGGTGAAAGTGTATCATGAGGAGACAAATGGCACTATTGCAAATAAGCAATATGAAAACAGTGCAGTATGATGTGCCATTGATTTGAGCCATGAATGTTGGCTATGAAGGTGTGAAAAGGAGAACTCCACTGCGTAGTGCTTTGAAGCAGGAGGATGGTCCATGCACCTCTGCTAATGAATTTGCATCAGAAGAAAAGGTTTCTATTTTTATGGCAGTGTCGGAATTGAACCTCCGCTGATTGGAAAAGGGTTGCCTTCTCCGATGATTCACATTTTTTGGTTCATCAAATGGATGGATGTTGGTGTGTCATTTGAGAGACATCAAAGAACAAACACCCAGCAATCACTGCAGGAAGAATATGAGCTGGTGGCAGCAGCATTATGGTTTTGAAATGTTTTTTGACATTTTTGGGGCCAACTCATTCATGTGGGAGACACTCTTAACTGATTTGGGTATGAATCCATCCTTCCACATCACTAACACCCATAAATGCCGGTTGTCTTCCCTTGAGTAGACAGAATCTTTCAGAAAAATACTGTGAAATGTCACATGGCTAGAAATGTCTAACATTGGGTGGAAGACCATAATCAAGACTTCCAAATACTATCCTGGCCCCCTAATTCTCCAGACTCAAACCAAATTGAGCTGTGGGACTGCCTCAACTGTCATATTCGCTCTATGGATTGTCCCCTACACACCCTCCAACAGCCGTGGGATGCAGATAGCATGGCTCCAGATACCTGTGACAACGTACCAGGACTTTATTGAGTCACTCCCAGACCGTCTAGCTGCTGTCCGTGCTGCACATGACAGGTACTCTGGATATTATCTGGTGTTCATAATAATGTGACTCACTGAGTAGATAAATGTTGGACAATAATCAAATACTATACAGGACAGCCTGACTCCAATCAACCACATTTATGGTGGAGTCATTAGAACTTTCATCTGAAATTAGCATGTGAGCCCAGATGACGACTGGTGTGAGTAGATACATTCTATAGACAGTGCTGGGGAATATGATTACAAGGAAAAAATAAATATATTTGTTTGTTAATTTGAAAGCTTTGTAACTTATGAAAAAACAGTGTGGATGAGGTTTTCGTATTCTGAACTATCTGTATATTGTAAAAAAAAAAAATAGTGCCGACAGCCTGAGCAGCAAAACAGCTTGAAAAATGAAAAGAAGGTTAGCAATTAATGAGAATGCTGAAATGACAAACCACATTCTCAGACCGATGGAGCTGAACTCACCTCTATAGTCACAGTCACGCTTCCGTAAGTGCCTTTCTCTCTCAGAAGTATGACAGGCAAGGATTGGTTTCTACCCCGTGGCTCATTCAATGTGATGAAGGACGACTGATGTGCAAAGAAAATAGGAGAATATTAGAAGCCGCTCATCCATTAAACAAGGAGACTGAAGAAATCTTCCTTAGACATATAAATTCATGAATGAGATTATGCAATGTTCTGCTATGACCAATTAGTTCAAAAGAACACTTAAAGTGAATGTCCCCCTCTTATCACCATGTCATTTTTAGGTCCAGCGACTTGTGCTGATTAATCTTGCAGCATATATTCATAGAGTTCTTTGCCCTGTGTTTTTTTTTTTATATAGACATAGGTGTCGAGAATAGGAGTAAAAATAATCATTATGACGCTTTGACATGTTGATCATACTGCACTTCCCTCATTCTAAAACTTCCTTCTGGGTGGGCTAAGTAGAAGATGTGGCTTCTCTTCTGTAGAAGTGACTGCGATTCTTTCTCCCTGAATACTGGCAACCACATCACCTGCCCAGTAAAGTCTGCTATACTGTAGACCCTGCTCTGCCAGTCCTAGTGCTACTGTGCTGGGACAGATCTCTAAGGCCTTGTCCCCACGGCACCGGTTTGCCGCCGGTTTTTCAGACGGTTTGCGATTTTGCAAACTGTCTGAAAAACCGTCCGCAAACTTTTACATGGGGCGCTATGGAAAACCCGTGCAGCAGTCCCCACTGCACGGGTTTTCCCGGCGGCCCGAAAAACATTTTACATGTTCATTCTTCTGTCCGGTTTTCGGACAGCAAATGAACAAGTGAATGTAGAGGGGGAGGGCTTTTCTCCGCTAATCGCAGAAAAAAGCCATCCCCCTGTGGCTGTGTGCACGGCACACAAACCAGACAAATACCGGTCGGATAAACCGTAAACGGGCCCTTGCAGTAGAAGTAGTCAGTAATGGAGACATGTATGAAAGAACTCTTGGTTCACATATTTTGATCAAAAAATGTTTTAAACTGCCCACGACTTTCAAAGTGATTTTCAAAATCGGGCAGTCCTATCCTATCTTTACCTCTCAATCGAGCCAATCAGGCCTCCCGATCACGTTGAAAGTCGTGGGCAGCTTAAACATCTTTTGATCAAACTATGTGAACCGAGAGTCTCAAAGTTTTTTCATGTATGATAGATAGCATAAATGCTTCTTTAGGGATTTCCACATGTATGAAAGAAAGCGCATCGAAGTGAATTATTGCCTAAATGTTTCAGTGTATAATGCGCCTGAATCTATGAAAGTGGTTTTTGAGTGCTCATACAATTGCATCTAAAGTTCGATTTGCATTGACTTTGTGTTTGGCGCATTATGGAATTTTGGCACGTTAGTGAGAATGGGATTGATGGTAGATGCTGTATTGGTTTAATTAATTTCTATTATTTTAAATTAATTTCAGATTATATTAATCTTAAATACATTGTATAGGAGATCATATTATATAATTTTATCTTAATTTTATATTATACAATTTGTTATAAAATTTATTTAATTTAGTTTTATATAGTTTGATAATTGTCGTATATTACTTTTTATTATTCTACTGGTATAAGTTGAGAAATAAGGGACATTTTTTCCCTGATGGCAAATCTAGTTCCATTGCGAGTGATCAGGTTCAGGCAGACTACATTGAAATAGGTCTGCCTGTTTGAGCAGTAATGCGCATAGTTTTGTCAAGTTCTGTCAGGAGGAATGGGCCAAAATTCCTACCAACGAGTGTGCGAAGCTTGTGGAAGGATACCCAAAACCTTTGAACCAAGTCATACAGTTTAAGGACAATGCTACCAAATACTAATGAAATGTATGTAAACATTTGACTTTGCAGAAAGTAATAAAAATGCCTTAAAAATTCTCTCTCTCATTATTCTGGCATTTAGCAAATATTAATAATGTTGGTAATTCTAATTAACCTAAAACAGGTAAGGTTTATTCTGATTTTATGTCAGTGAGAAAAACATACATATGAGTCTTTTTACATAGTGTATGTAAACTTCTGGTTTCAACTGTATGTATCACAGAGATCAGCTTCTCTCCTCTATCATATAACCATATATATCACAGAGCTCAGCTTCTCTCCTCTATCATATAACCCTAAATAACACAGACCTCAGCTCCTTCCCTCTATCATACAGTATAACCCTATATATCAGAGCTCAGCTTCTCTCCCTCTCTCCTATAACTCTATATATCACACAGCTCCGCTTCTATCTTCTATCATATAACCCTATATATCACAGAGCTCAGATTCTCTCCCACTATCATATAACCCAATATATCACAGAGCTAATCTTCTCTCTTCTATCATATAACGCTATATATCTCGGAGCTCAGCTTCTCTCTTCTATCATCTAACCCTCTTTATCAAAGAGCTCAGCTTCTCTCCTCTATCATATAACCCTATATATCACAGAGCTCAGCTTCTCTCCTCTATCATATAACCCTATATCATAGAGCCTCAGCTTCTTTTCATTCTATCATATAACCCTAATATCACAGAGCTCAGCTTCTCTCCCTCTATCATAAAAACCCAAATATATCACAGAACTCAGCTTCTCTCCTCTATCAAAAAACCCTATGTATCAGAGCTCCTCTTCTCTCCCCCTGTCATATAACCCTATATATAACAGAGCTCAGCTTCTCTCCTCTATCATATAACCCTATATATATCATAGAGCTCAGCTTCATCCTTCTATCATGTAACCCTATATATATCTCAGAGCTCAGCTTCTCTCCCTTTCATATAACCATATATATCAGAGCTCAGCTTCTCTCTCAATGTCATATAGCCCTATATATATCACAGAGCTCAGCTCCTCTCCCTCTGTCATATAACCCTATATATCACAGAGCTCAGCTTCTCTCCTCCATCATATAACCCTATATATCACAGAGCTCAGCTTCTCTCTCTGTATCATATAACCCTATATATCAGAGCTCAGCTTCTCTCCCCCTATCATATAACCCTATATTGGTACTTCTTGTGCAATCGGACCTCAAGGAAGAGGAAAGACAAGGGGGAATGGGGAGACACAAAGGCGCACACTGATAGTGTATTAACGTATATTGGGAATTTAAAAATAGAAAGTGAACTGCTCACCTGAGCAAGTTGTACTTTAAAAATGGTACACTCATTAAGAACATATATCCAGTTTTAGAGCTGCTGGCCACTTCGATCCACTTTTCCTTCCGCACAAGGAGATCCAAGGCTTAAATCAATAATACCGTGCTACAAGTAGCCGTTTATCCGAAGGATTCCAGCGCTCCTATGTTAGCTATAACAGCTCATTAGAGTATTCCGCACTATACCCCGTAATTTTAAAAGGTATATTTATTGTGCACATAATACAAAAAACCTTAAAACAATAAACACAAATAAAAATTTATCCCTAAAACCTCAACGCGTTTTCGCGCACCCCTAGTGCGCTTCCTCAGGAGTGATGACCATATGGACTAATGCCTCATTTATACTAAATCCTCATGCTGGTGGACCAACCTCTTCCCAAACTCTATACTCCTCCCATTCCATAATCACATGTTACCCACGGATATATGCATTGTATACCCCACACATCATATTAACATATTCGAGTACTGCATTCCGCATTATTTTACCCTTTTCAACCAAACTTCAATAAAACTCGAATCTTAGATCTTAAATACCTAGATCTATGCTCCAAACATAGGTGCAGGGGCGTTGGTTCCCGTCTCGGTGATCCTGGGCGAAGTGCGTCATCCTCACAGAACACTTCCGCCCATACTTGCCGTGCTACTATTTGCGCCTATTGCGCATGCTCCACAATATATGTTGGGCGGAAGTATACTCGCGTGTAAACGCACTTCCGCCACCCTGACTTTACTCAAATTACTTGCGCATGCTCAGTGCCCTAGGCGGCCGTCTCGCATAATAATAACTATTTCCAATGATCACACTTGCGATCCTAGCGCTCTCCATCACATTTCAGGAGGGGACATTTTTATCATATTTTTTCGATATCGAGTTCCACCTCGTCCCCTCTTTCATATGACCTATATATCACAGAGCTCAGCTTCTCTCCTCTATCATATAACCCTATATATCACAGAGATCAGCTTCTCTCCTCTATCATATAAACCTATATACTGTATCATAAAGCTCAGCTGCTCTCCCTCCATCACATTCTGCTCTCAGATCGGGCAGCATAAACCACGTGACAGATTCCCTTTAAAGGGGTTTATCATTTTATTAAATGGTCTTCAGAATAAGGGGACAGTGAAAACAAGCAACTTTGCAAGTGGATGTCATTTGCAAAGCTGTCTTGTTTTCACTGTCTCCCTTATCTTTGTTTTCTGTAAACACTGTTCCCCAATGTCGGTCGGATTCCACCTCCTTTCATTTCATTGGCTGACGGCTCTACTAATTTACATTCTGTGTGGCCCCCGGTCGTATTCACGGGAGTGTGCACTCCTGCCTCTCTCACTCAGAGTAAGGGGCCGGCAACATTTCACTCTGCACAGCCAGCAGCTGCACAGTATCACTGCAGCTGCTTCTACAATCAGAAAACAGCAGAATTGTGCTCGGTGCCTAATGCTGCTGCGTGAAAACATAGAAAGGAGACAGATCTGTGCTGCTCTGGATGAGTTCATAGAAGACTGGATTCAACTGTAACAAACCTAAAGCTGTGAGAGGAGAAGAGATCAGTGCTCTGAGTTCATAGAAGACTGTCTAGATCATATTGTATGCATGGGGGGATGAGGCATTATCTATAGTTCTCTATGAGAGCCTTGGATTACAGAGATCAGTGCTCTGAGTTCATAGAAGACTGTCTAGACTTAAAGGAGTTTTATCGTTTGAACTGTTCGGGCTCTTCAGCTAATTCTCTCAGATTGAGTTTGAAATCCAGGGGCGTGTCTCTCCTGTCAGCAGGCGTGTCTCTACTCCCAGGAGGCGTCTCCCCTCACTGATGAAACTGTGACATCATCATTTTGTATGAAGCAGGGGATGCAGAAGTTTGTCTGGATATAACAGCTCTGTAGCTTCCTGAATGCTTATGTCTGCAGTCTTCAGGTTCCACAAGCTCCAGCAAGCACCTGTTATATCTCTTAGTTTACACACAAATGACACTGAAAGCCAGCAGCTTTTACTTCTGTTCTAGTGGTGTTCACCCAAATTGTACTGACAACAGTCAGAGATCTTTACTCAACTACAAGGACAAATGTCAGCTTCAAGTAAAGATCTCTGCTTGCTGTCAGTGACATGTGAGTGAAAACAATGGGGAGAGAAGCAATCAGCTTTGAGGGAAGACCCTGCTCAACCAATAACTAACTTGGGCTGGTAGTGTAGTGGTAGAGCTTTGGTTTTACAAGGAAGGGGTTTGGAGTTCTAGTCCCTCACAGAGTATTTTCCCCCCCCTAAATTCTACACATATGTAGAGAGACCTAAAATATATATGCCAATCTCTATAATGATATAGATACACATACCTAGCTCCCCTATATCATGTCTCATCCCCCAGAGTATATGCATTGTATCACATATGTTGGAAGTGCTTGGTGTGACTACTGCGAGGATGAGACACTATATAGGGGAGCTTTGTGTGTGTGTATATATATATAATATTATATATATATATTACATATATTTTCATATCTTTACATATGTGTACAATTTATAAAGGAAAATTAAAAAAAAAAAACTACTGATGGGGCTTTAACCCCTAACCTCTCTCTTGCAGAGAGGATCAGCTAAGCACTGCCCTACACAAACAGCTTGTACAAACATGGTGTTGAATCCTTATGTTATACACTACAGATGATGACGTCATAAGGAGGCGGGGCTTGCATTAGATCTGAGGAACAGAACGCCCTCTTTTCAAAGTAGCAGCTTAAGGACTGGACCTGTGAGGAGGTGAATCAACCTCTTGGCAAAAGCCCTTTAAACAGGCAGTAATTGCCCAGATCATTCAGCCTAGAGCTGGGAGGTGTGTATAGAGCCAGCAGACCTTGGTTTCACTATCGATTTTAACAGCTCAGAGGGGAGTAAACACATAGTGTGCAGGCAGCCAATCACAGTGCAGGGGGCGTGGCCGGGGCGTTTCCTGTCTAGAGGCACATCCCAACAGGCTGAATGAAATGTCAGCCAGCCAATCACAGTGCAGGGGGCGTGTCTAGGGGCGGGAACCGTCCAGGGGGCGTGTCCAACCAGCAACAGCAGAAATAGAACACAGATTTACAGAAAAGCTCATATCTGCTAAACCAAGTGACAGAGGTAATGCAACCCAATTACAAAAGTGCTAAAACCCCTTTAATGCAGGGCTGTGATATGTAAACAAACAGCTCTTACAAAATAAGACTGCATAGGGAGAAGAAAGACACAGTGATATGTGGACTCAGACAGAGAGGGGGAGGAAGAGCAGGGATGTGCTATCTCCTCCCACTAATCTCAAACAAACACATGAGTATGAACAGTGAAGGGGGGGGGGATGAAATCATCCCCCTTCAGTTAAAAAACACCCAGCTGGGAGGGGAAGAAACTCCCCTGGATTTGAGGAGCTGAGAAACTGAAAATACAATGAAACAGACAAACTGATGAAGCGATAAATCCCCTTTAAGTCTTTTCCTCTTTTAAAAATCACAGTTTGATGTGTGACACACCTGTAATGTAGAATGTATTTCAGGGCACGGAGCTCGTGGTGCTCTGCCATAGTATTCCATCATATTTGTATCCTAAGGGTAATATTGGGTCCCATGAAGCACGTAATGAATCATAACATCCAAAATGTATTATTTGCAGAGAGATGACGAAGATATGAACTCCTCCTACCTGCACTGCTGTATGATTTCTTATAAGAGATCTCTCTCATACATTAAGGCACATTAGATAGTTGAATAATTTTTTATTTTAATTTTTTTATTATATAATGATTAATATTCATTTAAATAAAATCAGAAAACGCTTCAAGCTCCAAACCTTGTGTATTTGACTTGAACAAATAATTTGCCGTGTCTGACGACCGGATTACACTTTTTATTAATGAACCCTAATGTTTCTTCTGGCGTCCTTTACCTATGACTGTTTCCATATAGCAGCAGGGAAAAAAAAATCTCAAATGCCAACTACAATCAAGAACCAGTGGGCTACTGATTTTCACAAGAGCAGGGAGGTCCAGAATGGTCACCTTTGGCTTTTCCTGTCAGAAATGTTTTCATGAGTGTTTCCCTTTAAGCAGGGCTGTGACATAAGTGCACAAGAGGCACCTAGGTATACTCTGAAGATGCGGAATAGTCTACTAACAATGCACACTTAAGAGGTGATCACTTATTCAAAGCATGTTTTACAAGAGATGTTCTGTTATCTTTCCCAAATACTAATTAAAGATTTATAAAGCACTACAACAGACAGTGCTGCTAGGCAATAATGTTTAATACTCCCTTGTTGTAAAGAACAAGGACAAAACAATAGTCCCCTTGATATGTTCTGCTTTCTTGTAGAAATAAAACTTTCCGTGTACATCTTCTAAAGTGAGTACTGAAGTGTGTGTCATCTCCGTACCGACACCGCTCTCTCTAATTACAATGTGACCTACAAACTCAAAGTCCTTAATAATTTCACGCTTAAATTAAATGATTACCTAATATTCTAATCAGCATAGAATGCACAAAGTCAATGTCCACCTGTTAAAGAGAACCTGTCACATAGATTATGTCCCCCTTGCTGAGGACAGCACAAGCTAGTGTCAGACATGCTGTTTCCAGCGCTGTGTCCCTTATTCTGTAAGATGCTGGAGTTTTCGTGTATTTAATGCTCAAATCTGCAGTTTTCAGCCAGAAGAGTCATTCGAAGAGTCATTCAAAGAGTCAGTTTTTTTCAAACCCTGCCCATCTGAGGCTAGCCCCGCCCACCTCAACTAACAAACCTATTACTTTGAATAGGTAGAACCATGTGAATAACTGTCAGTGGGCGGAGCTAGCCTTTGGTGGGTGGAGCAGACACCTGCTCATGAATAAGATTTAAGGGGTAAATGCTCTAAAACTGCTGCATCTTACAGAATAAGGGGCACAGTGCTGGGAACAGCAGGTCTGACACTAGCTTGTGCTGTCCTCAGCAAGGGGGGCACAACCTATGTGACAGGTTCCCTTTAAGCTCATGTTGTCTTAGTTGATTATTTAACACCTTAAGCCCCAGGCCTAACCAGCTAAATGTTTTGCATTTCAACAGTCGTAACTTTTTTTATTTTTTAAGTGACGCAGTTATATGAGGCCTTGTTGTACTCGGAAGAAGTTGTATTTGGGAGGGGGGTAGTTTAAGTTTACAAATAAATTACTGCAGAATTTTTTATTATTTTATTATTATTTATGTCTTTTTTAATTATTATTTTTTTTTACTCCATTCACATTTCACACTAAATATGCTAGATGAATTCTACAAGTTATTACGATCATGTAGATACCTACCCTGTTTCCCTGAAAATAAGACAGTGTCTTATATTAATTTTTGCTCCTAAAGACGAGCTAAGACTTATTTTTTGTTCGATGAACAAGAATTCACATTACCAAAAAAATCAACATGTATTAATATACTGTAGTGATTTCATCACAAACATCAGCATAAGCAGCCAAACTCTAAATTGCATAAAATAAAATGGACTACGTCTTATTTTCGGGGGATGCCTTATTTTCGGGGAAACAGAGTAGTATGTGTAGTTGTTTTTTTCTGTGTAACGTATGCCAAATTTTTCTATCAAATATTTATTTTTATCATTTATTTTATTTATATTTTTCTACACTTTTTAATGTTTTAAATCCCAAAAAGGGATAATTATTTAACACTTTTGTTTTTACACTTGGTAATGCATTAGCATATTCATTACCATCCCTTTGATATCCTGTAATAGGAGTACAATCATGACAGACCTGGTACCTTTCTTAACTACTTCTAACCATTAAGATGCTGCTGTTGTATTGAACGTGGCATTTATGCAGTTATGTAAGTTATGCCCGATCTATCAACTGCCAGCACCCGCCAGCTATAGAGCGGGCTCAGTGAGTGAGCCCCCTCCATATATCCTTCACAGCAGAATGATCACTGCTTCAAAGAAGATAAAAGTAAGATTGTTCCTATCTTTATGTCATAATCTGATCTATATTGTTTATGCGTCTTGGAGATTTTTTATGAGATGGAAAATAAAAGTTGGATTTATTATTACTAAAATATGAGTAAGAGATACGTTTGACATACTTGAGATTAAGATTAATAAGTGAAAGCTAGAAGGTGGTTTATTCCTTTGTCTGATGTGAAGGGGTTAACATTTAAAAAATGTCCCTTGTACTTATCACTCCAGTTGCCACTGTTTTAGTGCCACTAGAGCTCTGGTCTCCACCACTGGTGGATGATCAGTGACCTCCCATACATTGACCCTGTGCTTGTAAGCCAGAAACTTGCCACTGTGGTCACTGCTTGCAAGTATATTTCACAGCTGAGGTTAGTGATTGGCTTATGACCACGCGAGGCTACATCGCCGAGGCTAGATCTCCCCTTTAATAACCACAGTATTTCTCTATTTTTTAATGCATCTGTAATAGAGTCTGTCAAGTATTCCATATGACAATAAAAGAAATTCTATACCATATTGATGGAGATGATTCCGAAGGCATTGTCGTTTGATAGTATAGTGACAGTGGCGACGTTCTGAGGTCCCAGCTTTGTATTCAGTGAAGGATTCTAGAAACAAAAGCACAACAATTTGTTTCGTATAGAATGCATGCTTCCCTTTTTCCCATGTCAGATAATGTTTACAAGTGAGCTAAGAAAGGAGACACAATGCAAACAGTCCAGGGTGACTAGCGGTATGGAATGGTGTCATGTTGCCTAGAAAGATGTGTATGAGGACCATTAATCACAGGCTGACAGTCTGTCACTGACACCATAGAAATAAGCATTAAGAAATAAAATATTCAGAGGCCGTATAACATTAAATATTTTTAGTGATGGGAAGAATGTAACATTTGTGCTGCCTTCTTTTGCTTTTGTAACTGGTCTCTCGAGGTGATCTGTAAGGGTATGTTCACACGGCGCGTTGGATCCGTTTTGGATCCGAAAAACGCATCCAAAATTGCTGCATATATCGCATACAAAATGCATCCAACACGCAGCAACGCACTCTAAAGTTTTAAATAGAGCGTCTGCTGTGTCTTTCAGGTCAAGAATTGACATGTCAGTTCTTTGAATGGATCCAAAAGACCCATCAGAAAGTCGCATGTAAACACACATCGGCTATCAATTGTCTGAATGTCGATGCGTGTTTTACATTAAAGCAATGCATTATTAGATGCGTGTTTGGGTCCGTTTAGGGTTCCAAACATGGATCCAAACACGCATCTAAAAACGGATCCAAAATCGGATTCAACACACTGTGTGAACATACCATAATGCACATAGTTATGGGCATAGTAACCTAAACATCATGTGCCTGCTAAGATAACTATATACAGTTATAAATACAGCAGACAGAGGCGTAGCTATAGGGAGTGCAAGGATAGCAGTTGCTACTAGGCCTAAGAGCCTGATGGAACCAAAAGACCCCTCTGCCACATAAGAAGGCAGCAGTATTATAAATGGTAGGTGGGGGCCCCTTCATAGATCTAACATTGGGGTCCAGAAGCTTTAAGTTACACCTCTGGCAGTAGATATATTCTTTTCCAACAAAAGGAAGTATGCACTCATACACATTTAAAGTTACACATAGAAACCATTTAACAAGCTTTGTGAACAACTCCCTCAAGTTAGAAAATCTCCTAATGACAGGCCCATTATCATTATCCAATCTACCCTATAATGTATTAAAAAAACAAAAAAGAATTCTTTGGAGGTGAGAAACAAAAAAAAATGTGTTGGGTGTTTACCATGTGGTATAAATAACATATTAACTTCATTTTGTAGCATGATTCCTAATGATACCAAATTTATACACATTTTGGTATGTTTTACTACTTAAAAAAATTAAATTCACATTGTCATTTTCCTGGACTAATACATTTTTTATTTTTCCGTAGTGTGAGGGTTCATTCATTGTGGTGCAAGCTGTAGATTTTTGATAAATATGCAACTTTTTGATCACTTTTTTAAAATCTTTTCACTATACTTGCTGTATGTGATAAATAACATGATATTTTTACTTTTATTAATGCAACAATTCCGATTATAATCATCTTTTATTATATTATATAATATTTTAAAAATATAATTGGGAAAAAGTGAGTATCTTTTCAGTAATTTTTAGTTCCCCTAGGGAACTTGAACATATGATCTTTGATTGCTTGTACAATATACTGCAGCACTTCTTATTTTGCTGTACCTCTGGTGAGGTATAATAGGTGTCACGGGCGGTAATAGTGGATCCTCTGGACCACTGCAAGCGATGGCGTAAGCCACGTCAGGGAGCGGAATCTAAGTAGGTCCCGGTTTTCACAGGAGTCTACCAGGTCGCTACCCTGACGTGACTTGCTTGCGGAGGCAGCCAAGGTGTAGCGTGGTACCAAATCGTCAGGCAGGCTCGTAGTCGGGGACAGGCAGAAGGTCAGGACAGGCGGCTAGGTCGACGTGGACAGCAGAAATCGGCAGGGCAGATTCTGTCGAGGAACGGAAGCAAACGGTACGGTACACGGTAATCAGAACAAGGCTTAGGAACGGTTTCTCTATAGGCTATTGGCACTAAAGATCCGGCAGGGTAGCCAGGAAGAGGTAGGCTTAAATAGGAGCATCGACCGGCAATAACCAATTACCGGTGCGCTGGCCCTTTAAACTTAACACTGCCGGCGCGGGCGCGCCCTAGGAAGCGGGACCGTGCGCGCCGAAGGACAGAGCCTGCAGCAGGAGCGCGGCCTGGTAAGTACGCTACCGAAGGAGCAGGGGAATGAGCGCACCTGCGCCCCAACATGCGGGACGCGGTGCTGCTCGGGTGAGGGGCACGGATGCGCCTGTGACCCGGGGCATCCGTGACAATAGGAGTACAATCACAGCTGACCTAGGGGTATTTGGAAGTCTACAGAGGATGCAGCACCTCTTTACAACAACCTAGATACCGCAGGTTGCACTGACTGTGGCATCAAAACAGTCAAAACACTGGGATTGGCTTTTTCTCTATTCCTGTACACTGATGGGTAAGACAGTCAACACCCACAGGGTATGAAGCAGTACGTGATTCTATACTAATTGCTCCAAAGACAGAAAATCAGTATTTCAGGAATCTAGATTGCAAAGTTAAAGAAGTGACTTGCGTAGAGATTTATGGACATGACAACCACAAGTTGGTATTTATGTCCTAATAATTCTTGTCATGCATTAAATATACAATTTTAAAGTCAACATCAGGAAGGACATATTCTACTACACATTTGCTTTTAACTCAGAAGCAATAGCTTCCAACCTTGCTACTTAACTAGCCCAAAGAATTAACCCTTAGATCTTATGGTGCAAAGTATCATGTCTCTTATTTTAATTTATGGTGCGCAAGAAAAATATTAATGTGAAAAAGCTGTTTTGCCATGTATAACAGATAAACCAGTGAGAGGAGTCTTAAAAGGGTATTCCCATTACAGCAAATGCTGCTGGAAGAACCAATGACTGTAAAGTAAGCAAATTTCAAAATGCATATTATTAAAAATATGTATGCTTTACCAAATACAGGCCTTTTTTGTACCTTCAACTTGCTCTCCTATCTCCTAGGTTAGAGATCACCACTGTGTGCTGTAAACATTTCAAATAGCAGCATCGGGAACGCACTCGTACTAGCAAGCAGTGCGCTGACATCATTGCAGTGCTGCTTTCCTGTATTGAATATTTTTTGAAGCAAACAGTATTAGGGCCTGGGCCAAAACATGAGGTATTGCTGCATTACTGGCACCACTGAAAGCACCACAGTGGTAGTCAGTAACCAAGGAGACAAAAGAGAATAATAAAGGAGCTAAAAGTGCTTGTAAAGGTAAAGCATAAATATTTTTTTATAACGTGCATTTTGAAAATTGCTTACATTACAGTTTCGGCCAATCTAGCAGCACTGTGATAGGAATACCATTTTAAAGGGGTTGTCTCACTACATTGATTCATCTTACCTCAGTCCTGTTTTCTTGGTTTCATTTTGAATTCAGGGATGTGTTTACTGGCTTCTACTAGGCTGCAGTAGAAGCCAGGTCTGTAGCTATAGCAACCAGTGTTGGCAGCCTATAATGAGAGATTGAACAGGTCTGTAGCTTCAGCAACCTGAGGAGCTGATGCAGCCCATAGAAGAGGGGATATCTAGGAATAGGTAGGAAACTGTTAATGGACATATATTGCAAAGTGACTTGTTTTTGCAAGATCTTTAACATAAAAAGCAATCCTTGTAGTGAGACAACCACTTTAACTATATTTGGTAAATTGTGAGGTGAATGCATTGTAGCACCTACCTCCAGTTATAAAGTATATGCACGTTCTGGTCATATATTCACTGAGTATAGTTCAATGTCTTCATTCTACTTACCTGTAATATCAAAAGGAAATGAAATGTCTCATCTGCCTCTGGCAGGTCATCATCACATACAGAAATATAGACGGTCCGATTCTTCTCCCAGTCGGGTATAAATGCAGCAGTGGCAGCTGCTATAAAATCTCCAGTGTTCTCCTCTTGGAGCTATAAATAAGAATAAAAAATGCATTTATGTGGTGAGACACTGTGATCACAGTAAGAAACATGAGTTAAATGAAAATCACCTAAAATTTGCTTGTAGATATTACTAATAACAAAAAGATCTATCAAATAAACAATACAATAAAGAAACATGGACAATTATTTCCTAGATTGGCTATACTCCTTCTAGGATACTGCAAGACACAGATGTATTTACAACCTATTGTTAACCTCTGGTATCTTCCCTTCCTGTTTCAAACATGATACAGTCAGAGCCATCCTCAAAGCCATCCCTTGACACCTCCTCTTTGTCCAACTGTGGCATCCCATCTTACTGCCTCCATTTGCTTCTAAACTCTTTGAACAACTTGTATATGTTGATCTGTTCTCCTATCTCTCATTCAACTCACTTCTCAGCTGCCACTGGTTTCTCACTGCAATCTGGTTTTCAATCGCACCTCTCTACCGAAACTGCCCTGAACAAAGTCATTAATGACTAAGTAACTGCAAAAGCCTCACACTACTACTCTGTGCTTCTCCTTTTAAACCTCTCCTCTGGCTTAAGTTGATTACTCCTTCTTGCTACAAATGCTCTCACCCCTCGGCATCACAGACTTGTCCCTATCCTGGATCTTCTCATACATCACCAATCGAACATCTCTCACTCTCATACAACCTCCTTCTCTTGCCCTTTCTTTGTTAGTGTCCCCCAGAAATAAGTCCTAGGCCTTCTTTTCCATCTACACTTTGGCCTGGGTCAACTTATAGTATCCCATAGCTTTTGGTACCACCTCTAAGTTGTTGACACTCCAATTAACATCTCTGGCCTTTATGTTAAATCTCTGCTTTCCAGAATTCCAGAATGTCTATTGTCAATAGCCTCTTTCTTCTCCCCCCACCTTCTAATACGCAATATGGAGAAACCAGAGTTAATCATCTTTGTACATCCCACTCTTCTCCATTACCAAATCTATCTAGCATGGCCAATGCCTTTGACTCTGCCCTGTCAATAAAACTATGTCCAAGCCTTTATCTCTGCTAGCCACATACATCTGAAAAATATTTCTCGAATAGGCTCATTCATTAACTTTGAGGCTGCACAAATGCTAGTTTATGCCCTCATCAGTTCCCACCTATTTTATATCAGCATTTGTCTTTGTGGCCTCCCATGTACCACTCTTGCTCCCCTCCAATCCATATTCAAGTTCACTGCCCATCTAATCTACCTCTCTTCTCACTCCTCCTCTGCCTCTCGCCACTGTCAATCCCTTCACTGGCTACCCATTGCCCATCGAATTCAGTTCAAACTACTGACCATGACATACAAGGCTCTTCATAATCTATCCCCCCTCCATGTATCTCTGCCTTAATCTCTAGATAGGTGCCATCATGCAATCACCAGTCCTTATAGGACCTTCCTCACTGCTCTCCACAACTGCCTTCTAGACTTTTTCGGTGCATACCCCATAATCTTGAACTCATAACCACAACACATTAGACTCTCCTCCACCATTACAACGTTTGAAAAGTTTTCTTAATACCCATCTTTTTAGGGTAACCTACAACCTAAATTAATCCTGCTGACTCTACACCACCATCCAAACATGTCTGTTCCTTACCTTATCTCTTATTACTCCTCCCTGGTAGATTATATGCCCTTGTAGACAGGGACCTCTGTATGTTATTTAGTGTTGTTATTATTATACTTTGTTTGGTCTTGTGTTAGGCATGTAAACCCTTTTCAAATGTACAGTGCCTTGGAATTAATGGTGCTTTAAAATAAATAAGCAAATATATTATTATTATTATTATTAATAGTAATAATAATAATAATAATAATAATAATAATAATAGTAATCATTTATCAAGCTGAATGTAAACTCATGTTTAGCAAATATATATATACCGTAGTTATTAAAATAATAAAACTGCGCACAGAAAATCGATAAGGGGAATATGTATATAAAGACCGTCTCACAGAAAAATACAAAAATATTCCCTTAAAATAGTAACCTTTATTAGATATACATTAAAAGAAAAAAGCCCAGTATAAAATATATCTCTTAATGGCCTCACACAAACAACCAACTAGAAAAACATTGTGTAGTTAGACATAAGCCTGTAGTAGTTGAGATTTTATACAACACAATTACCAAGGTATGTACTTGCTAAGATGAGCGAGGGGAGCACGTTTTCAAAATATAATATTGTACAAGTACAATTAGATAAGCAACAGCTATTCTTTAAACAGACTCACGATTCTGTAGATCTTGCTTGATGTACTCAAAAGCCTAAGAAATAAATTCCAATTCAAGAAATGGCTCTATGAGCATATGGACCGGATAAACAAAGATAAGGTACTACGTCCAAAAAACTCCTGTCAAAACAGAGCACTCGTCCCGAAAGGGACGACCCCACTTATCGGTGGCTCACCCTAAACAATGTACATGTATTCACGGTCCCATATGAATACAGACAAAACAATGCAATAATCCCATCGTTTGGTCTGTACTAATATGGGACCGTGAATACATGTACATTATTTAGGATCATTGCATCGTTTGGTCTGTACTTATATGGGACCGTGAATACATTTACATTGTTTAGGGTGAACCACTGATACGTGGGGTCGTCCCTTTCGGGACGGGTGCTCTGCTTTGACAGGAGTTTTTTGGACGCAGTACCTTATCTTTGTTTATCCGGTCCATATGCTCATTGAGCCATTTTTTGAATTGGAATCTATTCCTTAGGCTTTTGAGTACATCAAGCAAAGATCTACAGAATCGTGAGTATATTTAAAGATATAGCTGTTGCTTATCAAATTGTACCAGTACAATATTACATTTTGAAACGTGCTCCCCTCGCTAATTTTAGCACATACATACCTTGGTAATTGTATTGTATAAAATTTCAACTATTACAGGGTTATGTCTAACTACACAATGATTTTCTAGTTGGTTGTTTGTGTGAGGCCATTAAGAGATATATTTTATACTGGGCTTTTTTCTTTTAATGTATATCCAATAAAGGTTACTATTTTAAGGAAATATTTTTGTATTTTTCTGGGAGACGGTTATTAAAATAATAACTTAATTTGACATAGCACCAGATGGTTGTCGCATTTTCAGATATTTGAAATATTAGGTCACAAAATGATAATGTACGAGTGGTGTATATTAAAGATTTCCCTTGACCCACTTCTATTCATCATAGGAACCTAAAACTGCACTTATGTAATGATATAAGTCTCTATAGCTTACGTGCTAATTTGCAACTCAGAACTGATAACGGTCTTGATTTTACAGGTGCTGAAGTGGTGTGAGGTTTGATAAAGGACCCAGTGGAATACAGAGCAGTCATCAAGTTTCTTTACTTGAAAGGCCGCACACCAAAAGGAGACGCTCAATGAGATGAAAGAGATTTATGGTGATGATTCCCCATCATGTGATGTAGTCAAGGACTGGTATCATCAATTCAAATGTGGTCGGACTTCGGTGCAAACAGTTCCAAGTCCAGGGCGACCCCACTCTGCTATTGATGAACACACCATCCAGCAAGTGGAAGTCGTGGCCACGACTAAGGGAGAGGATACTCCCGAAACGCGTTGACCTGCACACCTGCGCTTCCATCTGCCTGATGCTCTAAGTAAGATAACTCTATTGTTGGCTGTCCTCACATAAAATGGAGATATTTTTGGATTATGCTGTTTTTAGCAATATGGAATAAAGTTTAACTTTTTATACTCCTCTATGAATATGGAGCTGGTCTGTTACTTTGGATTGCACTGTTATGGGAGTGGTTGAAACCCATTAGACCGAGCACCTGTGGAGGAGGCTTTGTAAGAGTCATTTTTATCAAGCAAGCTGACTGTTTTGCATGCATAACTTTGATCTATTGTTATTTAGATCGTCCCCTTAATGAACTTTTGAAGGAAAAAAAATGTGCTGGGACTGTGTTAGGTAAGGACAGGTTCCAGTGTGGGGTAATCCTTATAGAGTAAGTACTTTTTTTTTTTTACAGAGGACACAGCACTAGGGTCATCTAGGGTAAATACAACTCTTTGATATCTGTACGTGCTAATCCCATTATCTATATTTTTTGGCTTTGCTTACAACTGTATTCCTTTCTGTCCCTCACAAATACAAACCCTGGTTGCCCAATTTGTAATCTGCAATATTACAGAGTTTACAATAAGCACGATAGGGAAAGATCCTGCATTGAGACACCTTTATCACTGTTATTACTCTCCTTTCTTACTGAACACAGTTTCAGGCTTCTATAGAGAAGAACCAACCTGTCCCTTGTTCACTGCTGTATATCTAAGTATACTTGGTGCCTTGTATGCTGGTTATGATCCCCACTGGACCAGTTTTATATGCTCTACTTACATGTATGATATGGATATGCATCACTTATGACATCAATAATATAGAGTGGCCATCTTTAATAGATAACCAATATAAATCTGGTCAGATTAGGCAAGAACACAGGCTTTATGTACATTCTCTTACCAGGACTATTGCAGTGATGTTAACAGCGGCTCCCGTCCTTTCAATCACCAGACGTATGACTGTAGTTGCAGTTTCATTTACAAAAAATTCAGTTTGTCCAGCAAACTGCACTTGTGTTTCTCCAGATATTGCAGTGACTAACAATGCTAAGAAAATAAGTGCAGTGGAAGGAACTGAGGGCATCCCTGTAATAAAAAAGAAAACATGCATTTTATATGATTACCCTGCTAACCAGCATTATAATACCTTCAAAACTTTACTTTAATCTACAATGTCTGCAGCCTAGCTGCTTGGCCCATTGCTGTCTGAGGTACACTGAAAGCTTCCTACTGCACCTTCTCTTAGAGTTGAGTGAGGTGAACATTTGGGGGTTTAGACAGCATTCATTTTGACTGCTTGTGGCCCCTTTAAAAGACTGTGTACCGAACATGTTGACTAGAGTTTCTTCAAGTATGACTTGAAAACTGCACTCAGTTTAATTGGGGTTAGTATGGATGTAAACGGGAATGGGGCCCTTTACCACCTCAGGAGATCTACAGCTGCTTAAAGGGATATTCTCATGTGATTGATTTGCTTTAAAAAGTGTAGGTAAAGGTAAATCAGGATTATAACCAAGTAGATTGTTGTTCCAATTGTACTTCATTTCAGAGTTAGAGCAGTTTTTATCTCCTACTTGTTTACAGAAGTTTTTGTAAGTTTCTGATTTGTTTTAGTAGCTGTGAGAATGGTGATATCACTCCTTTCTGTGTCTTATCAGCAGCACAGGACCTTGTCTTTCTTACTGATAAACTTTAACCTTTTATAGCTATGTAGCCTTGTACACTACTCCATCACCAATATCCCTCAATCAAGTCTATCTAGGACTAGCAGAGATTATATGCCAAATAATGTTATAGAACTGCCCACAGACTGAGCAGGAAGTGGGAGCCTGAAGAGGCTGCGAGAAGCAAGCTCTATAAAAAAAAGCTGGATTGGAAAACCCCTTTAAATCCTGTGTTTTGTCGTTATTCGCAAGAAACATTTCAGTTTCTAATCCTAGTTGGCTGTAGAAAATTAGAGGGATTTAAGAATAGCTGTGATTTGCCGTCTTTTAATAAGAGACTTTCCAAAACTCTTCCATACCTTCTCAAATTTGTATATTTCTGAACATGGAGCAAAATGCAGGTGGTAAACGAGCAAAGAGGGGGGTAGGACATGGAGGTAGAGGTGCGAGAGAAAGTGCTCCTTCCAGTGCTGGCGACAACACGTATGCCAGCGGATCGTCAGTTGCAGGACCGTCAGGCCTGTCATCGCTGGGTCAGGGCCCTGTGAATCTCAGTAACGAACAGCGTCACCAATCTGTTCTTCAGTGGTTAATGCAACCTGCATCCAGCAGTCTTACCTCCTCGTCCTCCCAGTCACGGCCACAGATGTCGTCATCAGCATCATCAGCATCCATCCAACATGAAGCGAAGGCAGCCCAAATGTAATCTCGTGTACCCTCCTCTGTGGATAATCATTTTTCTGAAGTCCTCTTTGATGACAAAATGGGGTTGGGGTAAAAAGGGGCCTTTTAAAAAGATAAAAGAGGAAAAAAGAGGAGATATTGTCTGCTCGGGCGCCCTTTACTGATCCCAATCGAGGAGGAGAAGGGAAACCCGGTTTTCAAATCGGAAAAATCCTGGGCGGTCCCCGGGCAACGCCTTTTTGTCCCTTTTTCCCTTATAGCCCGCAGCTCTGGATGCAAAATGTCAGGACAACCAAGTACTTGTTGATGTTTGAGGGATGGGGCCCATTGGGAAACCCAAAGGGGTCTTTTAAAGCAAAATTTTTGTTTGGGGAGCGTTTCATCATGGACGAGGAGGAAGAGGGATGTGGTAGTGTAAAGTAGGGGTTTCCCCCCCAAAAAAAGGGATTGGGGGTCGCCCCGGTCAGGGGGAAAAAACCCTTTGCCCCCTCGCTTATCGCCATAAAAAAGGGTCGGGCCCCTCTAACCCCTGGGCCTTCTTTGAGCAACCCCTTGATTCACCTGCGATTTTCATTTTGCCCCCTTTTCCCTTTAAACGAAATCAGTAGGGGCAAAAAATTTTAGGTGTTTAACCCCCCCAAAAAATGTTATCCCCAATGCAGCAAATCCCATGAGTTGAAATGGAGGCAACATTTGGGGGCCAAAAAAAGGGCCCCACCCCGAAGCCGGGTTTCCAAACCCACTGTCACCCCTCTGTCTCCGCCTCCTTCCTCCTCGCCCCTCCCCAAGCATTCCTCGCTGTTATGTCTTCAAAATTTAATAATCAGGGATCGCCTCGTTTCGCCTATAGGGTTCCCCCAAATTTCCCACCACCCAACCCCCAGGACCCATCCACACCTTTCCTTAGCCCCCTTACGACCTGCACGCCGTTCAGGGGCCGTCTAGAAAAGCCAGCCTTCGGGTTTTCCCAAGGTTTGGGAGAGAAGAAACATTTTTCCCAAAAAACCACCCCAAAACCCCAAAACCCCTGAATGTCGGCATTCCCGGCTTTTGGGCCTTGGAAATGTTGCCTTTCCGTCTGGGTGGAAAACAAAAGGGTTCCGCCACGCCGGGCCCTTTTAAATCCCCCCAAAACCCCAGATGCCAAGAGGATTTCTTTGCCAGAAAAACCCCGCCCTTTCCCTGGCCAGCACGTGTCATCAAAAATTTCAAGGGCTTTTTGTCTCCCTTTTGTGGAAAAAAAGCCCATTTAAACCCCGACACAGGGGATATTAAGAGGGCCCAAAGGCCCGTTTATATCTCTGTGACGCACATGGGTGAGGTGGGTGGAGGGTTTGGTGATGACGGGGCCCTTAGGCTAAAGCGCTACCTCTTAAAACCACGGGGAAGGGTTTGCAGGGTTTTTCCCCCCAAGGTCCTTTTTGGATCACGTGCCAAGGGGAAAACCGGGCCCAATTTTTAAAATTTAATCTGTTTGGGACTTTCCACACCCCGGGTCAGGAGTGGGGACGGTTTCTCCGCAACGGGGGGAAAAAAGGCTGGCGGGGTGAAAAGCCCTTTGTGCCAGGAAAGGGGTTGGTTTTGTGTTTAACGGTCAAAATTTTGCGGCCGCCCGAGGGGGTAGGTGGGCAAAACCCCCTTTTGCCGGGAAACCTTTGTCATAAACCCTCGTGTCCAGAAATTTTTTAAAAAGCGCTCCCCGGGTTTCTGGACTGCCTGCTGGGAAAGGTCGAGGTCTGATTTCCCGAACCCTTCCCCCAAATTCGCACCTTGCTTGTCCCCCCCTGGTGGTTCCCAAGCGTAATCGGCCCCCCCTTTTAAAACCGAAAAATTTTTTGTTTGTGGGCAACTTGCTGGAATTCCACCCTCCTCTTTGCTCCAGCGATTGTGGAGCCCCACAGTGCCATTACGCAGTACGAAGGGGCCCCAGGGCCCCGGACAAGCAGCGGGCGGACCTCGGGGGGGTTGAGCCCCCCCGGGGGAGGGGAAAGGAAGGTAAAAAAGCTCTGCACCATATTTTTCCATTTTTTGGAAAAAGCCCCCAAAATGGTCGTGGGACAATGCCCTTTCAGCATGAGCATTTTGGTGATCTTAGTTTGGAACGATGTTGGACATTCTGAAACATCAGGCCCTCCCCGGCGACGGAGGAGGAGACGGGCATAGATGGGCCCGGAGCCTTTTCCCCGTCAAATTCCCAAACGGGCCCCCCGGACAGTTTCAAAAATTTTTCGGCTTATTATGCGGGGTTTTGGGGGTTTCCCGGACTAGTGAAAGGCGGCGCCCAGCTTTTCGGGGCCCCATCATTGG
Organism: Phyllomedusa bahiana; assembly: GCA_025379985.1. Classification (NCBI taxonomy): domain Eukaryota; kingdom Metazoa; phylum Chordata; class Amphibia; order Anura; family Hylidae; genus Phyllomedusa; species Phyllomedusa bahiana. Next base: position 5,185 of record JAODAL010008116.1, on the reverse strand, counting down.
GGGCATTTCAGGGCTGTGTTGAAGCTTGCCAAAGGAAGCGGGGAGGGGGGGAAAGGGTATTCGGGGACACCAAGGGGTTAAACCGAGTTTGCCTGGAAAGAGGTTGGGCAAATTTTGAGGCGGAGGAGGAAGATGAGAAAGACCCATTTTGCTTTTCCCCCTCGACCCAAGGGCTTGGGAAATAAAGGGCTCCATCTCTCACAGAGTGTTTTGGTTGCTCCTTTTCCCTTTAAAAACCCTTTATCCTGCTTTTAAAGGCCCTTCAAAATAAACAAAGTTACTGGGTGGCCACCCTCTGGACCCCCGGTACAAAAAAAAACTCAGCATTTTCCTTTAAACCCCCCAAAATAGAGAGTAAAATACAGGAAATGGGGACCTTGTTTTTTTGGATAAACTGGAGAATCTTTTGCGTCTGTTTTCAGTTTTTTAAAAAGTCACGGTGGTAAAACTCAGTGCTTTGACAGCAATAGAGTGCCAATTTCCCAAATAGCGGAAAGCAGCAGCAGGCATTGGAAAAGGGCCAAATTTGGGTGCCCTCTGGCAATCTTTATTTACCCCCCTTCCCCCAAAGATTTTAATGCAGGGCCCCAAAACCCAAAAACACAGGGGCCCAGTTTAAAGATCATGGGCACGACTTTTCTGCTTTCCTAAACCCCGATGTTTTTGTATTTTTTTCCGGACCCAATAAAATTTGGGTACCCCAAAATGGAGAATGGCCCGACCGGGTGGCCGCCATAGAGGTGTTGTCCCCCCCGCAGCAGGTCATATCTGGGGCCGGCCCTTCAGCACACCCGGGTAAGGGAGTCATTACAGAAAAACGACCCGGTTTTTCCACAGAAAAAGTGGATCTTTTGGGAACTTTCTTAAAGATAAAATCAGGCATGGATCTTTTGATGTTTTGTGGCCCCAATTCCCCGAGGCCCACCGTTTATTTCCGGTCAAACTTAAACTTCCCTTTCTTAAAAACAGAAAGGGCCCTTTTCTTAAAAAAGGGTTTTTTTAAATTTTTCATTTCTCTCTGCAATTTTATTCTCATTCCCAAAAAAGATCATTTTGCTGTTTTTGCGGTGTGGGGGGACTGTAAAAAAAACCCCCAAGTTTCATGTTTAAAACCGTTTTTCCTTTTTCCTAAATTTTATCTTTAGAATTTTTCGCTTTGGGTCAATGGTTTTGGGCCCTTTGTTGCTGTGGATACAGCTATAATTTTTTCCCTTTGGGAAAACAAAAATGTGGCTTCTAAGTGGAATTTCTCCCCCCAAAAATTTTTTAACAGTGGCTGAGATATTTTTTATAATTTTTTTGGGTCATGTGTTTTTAAAAATTGCAGCAAAAAATTACGGGGTCCTTTTCTAAAAAAATGGGGGTTTTTTAAAACAGGAAAATTTGTTCTTCCCAATTAAAAAAGTGGTCAAGGGTCATTGTTTTGAAAATTTTGGGGGCTTTTTTGCTGTGAAATGCAGTTTATACTACGGGTTTCCTATTCTAAAAATTGGGGTTTTTTAAAAAGGTTTTTTGGGTTCTTCCCAAAATTGTAAAAAGGGGGCCAAGGGTGTGGTGTAAAAAACCCCAAGGAATAGGTTGGGGCAAATTTTAAATTGGACAAAATATTGCAAAAGGGGACTTTTTTTTTGCAATATTTTTAAAAAATAGCTAGAAACCCCTTGAAAATTGAGAAAACCCCAAATTTTAATACAATAAAAAAAAGGAAAAAAAGGGAGGTGGTGGGTTTCCCATCCTTTTTTTAAAAAATGGGTTTTTCTAGAATTAAACTCCCAAAAAAAAAACTGGCATGTACAAAATAGCTGATAAAAAAAATTCCCTCTGAATTGTACAAGGGAGGTACAGGAAGACTTGAAAAGATTTTAGGTTCCCCAAGGGCGGTCTGTAAAAGTCCAGTTCACCTTAAAAAAAGGGGGTTCCCAAAGACTCCTTTTTCCCCGACTTTTTAAACTGTGGGGCGGGCAGGGGTTTTTTTGGTCTTTCTGCGGTTTCCCGGACGATATAAATTAAAAGTCCCGTTTAAAATTTTAAAAAGGTTTGGGTTAAAAGACTCCTTTTTCCCGGCCCAAAATTTTTAAATCTGGGGGGCATGCCGGTTTGGGCTCATGCTGTGGCCCCGGACAGGTTTTAGTCAAATTTTCCAGTTTCAACTAAAATGGTGGTTGGGAAAAGGGGCTTTTTTTTTTGCACTTTTTTTAAACTGTGGGTAAGGGCAGGTTTTAAAGGTCATTATGGGTAAGAACGGTATAGGCAATGTCCCGTGAAACTAAAATGGTGGTTCCCCAAAACCCCCTTTTTCCGAACTTTTTAATTTGGGGGGCCCTGCAGGTTTGGGGGTCATTTCTGCGTTCCCGGGGGGGATTTTCAAAAGTCCAGTTCAAGTAAAATGATGGTTTAAAATTTTTTATGCCTTTAGGCAAATTTTTAATTGGGGTTCATGCAGGTTTAAGGGTCATGCTGTGGTAAAAAAAAGGGATGGGAAAATGGTGTGTGACTTTTTTCTGTGGCTTTTAAAAACCTAATGTGTTGCTAAGTTAGCACTTTCCCATTTGACGGGTTGGATGTTAATTCCAGCTTCTCCGGGCCTGTTTGGGTATAAAAATGAGGTGTTGTTCCTCCCCCAAGACTTTAATGGATCGGCGATAATTTTATGACTATCGGAAATTTGTCTTGATAATTGCCGATATCGACTATCGCCCCGATGCGTTGTGGAAAATACTCTCATTTTTTTTCACATTACTTATTGTTAAAAAATCTATAAAGCCCAATTTTGTTGCTTTCAAAATGCAATATCCCTTAGACATCAGCGGGAAGGTAAGTTTGGGCAAAAATGGATCTTTAAAAAAAAAAGGACAATGCCCAAAAGTACTCCAACTGGTTAAAAAGTGGTTTTGGTAAAAAGTAAATGTTTTGGAGTGGCCTCACAAACCCCTGGTCTAATCCTATTGAAAATTTAGGGAAAAAGCTGAAAAGGGGGAAAAAGGGGCCACCTACAAACATGGATCAGTTCCACCAGTTCGGTTTAGGGGGAAATGGGAAAAATTTTCCCCCCAACATTGTGAAAAGTTGTGGAAGGAATCCAAAAGTTTGTCCAAAGTCTAAGTTAAAGGCAATGCTCCCAAAATCTAATGAAATGTATGTAAATTTTGGGATTTGATAAAGTAAAAAAAAGTCTTAAAAATTTCTCTTCATTTTTATGGCATTTGGCAAAAAAAATTTTTTGGAAATTTAAACTGACCAAAAAATAGGAAAGTTTTTTTGATTGCATGTCAGATAGTGAGAAAAACATGCATATGTGTCTTTTTATATGTGTATGAAAATTCTGGTTTTCACTGTATAAATAGCAAAAAGTGATTGTGTGTAGAGATTGAAAAAAGGGTCCCCAAAAGGTGGTTTTTCCTCATGCATGAATGAAAATTACTGTTAAAAGTGATTAAAAATGTTGAATTTTTTTAAAATCTCGTTGGGGTTCATATATTTATCAGTTGTAAGAGGCATCATATCATAATTCTGAAACTATATTTGAATGTGTTTGCAGGCCCAAGCTCTTGTTTTTATAAAACAAAATGAACATTGTACATATTGATGGTGCAGGCTAGTCATGTGTCCAAAATCATGTAGAATCCAACAGATTTATGTTTTGTGACTTTTTCTCAACGTAAAGGGGTTGTCTCACTACATTGATTCATCTTATCTCAGTCCTGTTTTCTTGGTTTCATTTTGAATTCAAGAGCGTGTTTACTGGCTTCTACTGGGTGCAGTGAAGCCGGTTGTGCATAAAAAACCATGCTGGCAGCTATCAGGTAGATGAAACAGGTTGTGCATAGGACCTGAGGAGTGATCATCCATACAAGGGGGGGATATTCAGAATGGAGGACACTGTTAATGGCAATTTTGCAAAGTGACTTGTTTTTGAAGATCTTTAAAATAAAAAGAAAAAATGTAGTGAGAAAACCCCCTTTAGCCCAAGTCCCCAGAAGAAAAAAAGAACAGGTTGTATTACACTTGAATAACCTCATTGGTCCCCACTATTACGTGAATTATGAAAAGCTTTGTAACTTAAAAATAGCTTAACAAAGTACATTATGAAGCTAGCCCTAATGCTGCTTCAATTCTAAAATTGGTGGTGAGCATACAAGGTGTTGAATGAAACAAATACCTATACTGTAACATTCTCCCCAAAAAACAAAAACATAAAATAATTATTTCGATAAATAAAAATAGCACAGTAAAAGCATCGATTATGCTTGGCTCCTCTCTACTGTACATGCAGGTGTCCTCCCTGAGTGAGCACAGCAAGTAATCAATACAGGCAACAGGACCTTTTCCAGGGACGCAAACAATGTCTTACGTTACAAGTCTTCTATTTCCAAGACTAATGGATGTTTAAGACTATGCAATTACTTGTGTGGCCTAAGAGAGGTTTCATAATTACTATCAATAATTCAGTAAAACCTTCTCCTTCTTAGTTGTCAATCATGATCTTTGTTTTAACATCAAGTGGTAGAATATTGTTGGCAGTATATGGTTTATGGCATCAGACATTTGCCAGTACATATTTTAACCAAGTGAAGTACGGCCGGCAGCCTAAGGGCTATAAAGGGGAGGCAGGCTGTAGACGAGTTTTATTAATGAATTCCAGTCCCTTTTTGGATTTGCTCCAGTTATAAAAAGTTGTTCCTTACCTGCAAAATATTTAAAAGTTATTTCAGGGACGTTTTCTAGAGAAGCCGGCCCCAAAGCAACTTTTGGAGGGGGCCCCCACCCCACCTCGCCCACCTCCCTGACCAGACATGTACCAAAAACATTTGTTCGAAATGAGATAAACAAGGGGCAAATCTCACCATACATCTCACCACATACTGCTACCAACAAAAACCCCCTATACAAACCAAAATTCAATAACCCTATTCATAAAGGCCCCGATTATCCCCCAGAAATTTTACCAAAAATTACCACACATAGTGATGAATAATACCCTACACTATTATGACGTACACAAAAACCAATGTACCCCATATAGTGACCTATGTGGTATTATACGTACACGGTTGCAGACTGTTATTACCTCCAACAGTACCCTATAGTGGTAGATAACAGTGTACACAGAATTTAGAATATGTGATTACAGTGAGTTACTCTTTTGCTCAAGGGACGTTTCTCTGCGTATTGCTTTCTTTTTTGT